>CAEGAA010002960.1:0-67402 GCA_903067105.1 Poeciliopsis infans | reverse complement strand
GTTTAGGGCCTGTTCCTGGGCGGCCAGGATGAGGGCCTCTGTGCTGTCCTTGAGTCCAGCTTTTTCCAGCCATTGGTATGTATATATATATATATATATATATATATATATATATATAAACTATATTATAGTTGGAGACATTAGCCTAATACACATCAGAACATCATGTCAATTTGTGACTTTTTACATGTAGGGTTGTTTTCTTCTTCATCTACTGTACAATGGAACATTTTATTGAGGAAATTTTATTGCTGTTATTGTTTAATATGTGTCATTCAGAAGAGATGATATCTTGGTTTTCAGCTAGATTTTTTTTTATACCCTTCCACAAATATATCAAGGTGAGAGGCGAGAAGTCCTTCTCATTACAGTGTGTGCTTTATAATGGCTTCACTTCTCCGGCTGCTCCTGGGAGAGAAGCGTCCACTTTCCTTTCCCCCAACAGATCAATGGGAAAATGTCATGAGATGAATATGGGGAGCAGAAGAGAAGAGGTTCGATTAATTTAACAGTAACACATTTCAGCACCGGTGTGAGGTAGAACATAATGCTCTGTTTCTAAATCACCACCAGTTTATCAGCCAAGGCATTTTAATGTTTCACACTGAGTGGACGCCATTTTTTAAAAGGTAATCTGTCACCATCTTTCTCACCTTGCTCTGCATGGTAAGTTTTTTGCTCTGCAGCATGACTTCCCTTCCTATCATGTTCTGTGCATCTTACTTGAGTTTCTATGTAGCTTCTTTTATCTGTTCTTCTCCACTTGCCTTTTTTCAAGGAGCTCTTCATTAAAAATATCAAGTACATTGGAAATTACCCAGAAAGCATTTAAAATTTTAAAGCTTGAACAGGTAAGTTTCAATAGATGTGAGAACACAGCAGCAGCCTTTTATGCTTGTTCTGACTTAGAGGTGTAGGCTGTCTGCTAGATATGGTGGTTGTCTTTTTACTTTAACACAGAGACACCAAGGAAAGATATGTGAGAATGTGTGGGTGGCTTGAAAAGACAAAGCCCAACAACAGGAAAAGAGAATGAGTTACACATCAGGTGGTGCTCTGTCAGAATTATTCTCCAATAATCTGGTCTCTTCTAATGTCACTGCATTACAGAAATACTTCAAGTGCAGCTTAGAGTTGCAGCAGCTCCTTCTCACACAGAGGTCAATGACAGCTGTGATGTTGTTTTTGTGAACCACTTTCTAGCAATATAAGTAGATGTTTACAGAAAACTGTTGCTTGAAAACAGTCAAATAGGTCATTAGACATGTTGCACCCTCCGAGAAGGAGTTGATAGCACAGTGTTAAGAGAGGAAGCAGATGGTAAAGTGATAACTGGTGCCTCGCAGCCTGGCGGCACAGGTTCTGAGACTCTGCAAGACAGATTGGCATGTTTCATTTTATGGGATACAGCATTGTTTCAATGTACTTCATTATCAGATTAATTTTTATGGTTTAGTGGTAGAATATATTATGGGGTAGAGTTTAGTGGAATTTTTTCAGCTAAACGTTTATTTCTGGTTATCAAGCAAGATATTGCTTGAATGTGAGGAAGAAGGTCATGTTGATCTTTCAGGTCAGAGTCTGAAGTCCTAATTAAAAATCACAGTGTAGGTCAATACTTTATTAATTGGTTTACTGGATCAAAATGTATATCTCAAGGCTAAACCTAGACACTTTGCATCAGAATTGATTATTTTGTTCTGGAACTACAAATAAGTATTATGTTCAGTCGAACTCTAGTTTGTGTTCCTATAAAATCCGGGACCTTTTGGAAGATGTGAATGTGTAATTGAACTGTGATGCTGACAAATTTTGGCTTCAATTGGAAGCCAAAATCACGTTTTGGTTTTCAGTTGAACAAAGCGTATCAGGCGGGAAAACACTTCAAGTTGTTGATGAGCCAGCTGCTGCACTTACATAAGGTGTTTCAGGATTCTCAAGTAAACAAAATAAGTTTGCTTAACACCATCCAGGTCAGTTACAGTAAAATGGAAAAGGACTGAACTTGAAGGCGTTTTCTTGTCATAGCGAACACCAAAAAGTGTCTTGCCCAACATTCACAAGGGGATATTGACTTATAGTAGTGGTTTCCATTAGCTGGAATCTTATTTGTATGTGTATTCCTTTTACCCATCAATCATGACTGTGCCACAACACAAGATAGAAATTCCGTGGGGAAGTTAGTTTCAACATGTACACTGCAATGTGTAGACCACTGGCTGTGTGTGCTCTGTGTAAGCACATTGTTTTGTTTCCATAGAAAAAGGTTGGCATGCTCAACAAGATTATGATTATTAAAAGAGACGTATCAGATATAATAAATGTGCAGGCAGAAAATCTATTCCAAATAACTGTTTGCTTTATCATTCATTGTATAATTCTTTATACTAACTAACCTTTTGTCGTTTGACAATATTAGGTTTTTAAATGATTGTTTTTTTTCTCCGGTATGATATGACTTCATTTTAAATAAGAGATTTGTTGAGATTTCTGTTCTCTGGTTTTTGCCCTAAATTTATTGTTTTCCCATCAGGAACCATTTTTAGCTTTCCTGTTGTGAGGGGATCAATAAATTTGTGACATTACAACCTAGGAGAGCAGTTCATGTAACGCAAGTATTTTCCAAATTGCAACAAAGACCAGGTCATTACAGAGTTGTGACAATTGGCATACTTAATGCTGCTATCATTACTACATATATAGGCCTGTCACAATAACAAATTTTGCTGGATGATTAATTGTCCCAGAACGTATTGCGTTAAACTATAACATTGTTGTTTTGAGAACATTTTCAAGTAATTTAATATTATTAATGGCATAAAAATGTGAGAACACATTCTGTTTAAATGTTCTATTGAACATTTATCCCAGATAAATGTTAAAATAAAGAAAATAACAAATGAAATAAATTATGAAATCGCTGTACACAAAAATATCATTCAAAAATAGGGATGGTTGAGACCAGAGTACCAAATTGAACACTTTTATCATTCAATTTGTGGCAAAAGTAGAGGAAAAAAAGAGAAAAACAATAAATCAAGCAAATGAAATCGATTGAGTTTCTTTTAATTTATCATACAATTGATTTATTGTTTATTCTGACATGCCTATACAGATACCTATCAGTTTGAGGGGGTGAACTTCTTAGCTTGGCAATCATGCTGGACTAAAACCATCCATCAGTCTTAGTGCAGCAGTCAGAAATTTCATGGTTGGACAATGTAGAAGCTACATGGGAGTCCCATCTTCCTGAAACCATATACAAAGAAACAACTCATAAAAGTACACATGATGTCAGTATGACCCTGCTGGGACCATGCACGAGGTAAAAAGCTCACGGGGTCAAATGGTAAAAATGGTAAAACCAACCAATATTTTTTTCTGCAGGAACAATTTCCACATATTGCGTTTGCTGTTTGTGTGACCTGGTAGTGCTCAAATGTCAATCACCGGTCAGAGCCAATTAGGCTTCAAATCAGCTGATTCCAGTCAATATCTTACGTCTCAGTATTTTTAGTTCCTTGTTAGCATTTTAAGTCTTTGACTATGAACTCCAAACTAATGGTGGTTTTTATGTTGTGCTACACCACAGGCCTCATGGAGCTGGGGACTCACCACCTGCTGTGGACCGAGGATCTTCATCCATGCTGGCTTCCAAGCAGACGGCCATAAAGGGTGGAAAACTTAGCTACCCTGCAGTTGTTTTTCCTCTGCCCTTTTCCTAAGTCGCCCCCTTCCTTCCCCAAGGTGAAACCACTCCACTGTGTTGGAGAGTAACGACATGATCGGCAAGCTGAAACAGAACCTGCTGGTGGCCTGCCTGATCATCAGCTCGGTCACCGTCTTTTACCTTGGCCGGCATGCGATGGAGTGTCACCATCGCTCTGAAGAGCGCAGCCATCCAGGAGGAGTCCTGCCTCTGTCCGCACTGGGAGGCAGCATGCGGACCACTTTACGGACAGGCCAGAATCTCAGCACACCGTTTGTCTACAACAAAGACATGCCACTGATTTTTATAGGGGGTGTGCCCAGAAGCGGTACCACTCTGATGAGAGCAATGTTAGATGCCCACCCTGAGGTGCGCTGTGGAGAAGAGACGCGCGTCATTCCCCGCATCCTGGCCATGAAACAGATGTGGAGCCGTTCAGGACGGGAGAAGATGCGCCTGGATGAGGCTGGTGTAACAGATGAGGTGCTGGATGCTGCCATGCAGGCCTTTCTACTGGAAATCATTGTCAAACACGGCGAGCCCGCAAACTTCCTCTGCAATAAGGACCCGTTTGCACTGAAGTCGCTGTCCTACCTGGCCAAGATTTTCCCACGTGCCAAGTTTGTGCTCATGATTCGTGATGGGAGGGCATCAGTTCACTCCATGATCTCACGGAAAGTGACTATTGCAGGATTTGACCTTGGCAGTTATCGTGACTGCCTGACCAAGTGGAATAGAGCGATAGAAACTATGTACACTCAGTGCTTGGAGGCAGTGGACAAGTGTCTACCTATGCACTATGAACAGTTGGTCCTCCATCCTGAGAAATGGATGCAGACCTTATTGAAGTTCCTAGAAGTTCCTTGGAATGATGCTGTCCTTCATCATGAAGAGCTTATTGGGAAAGTAGGGGGAGTTTCCCTTTCCAGGTAAGTTCTACCAGCCAGCTTTTAGTTTAGCCTAATGCCACCTCTAATGCCATATTAAATGTTTATAGTTTTGAAGAAATGAAGTACAGAGAAGGCTGTTGGTTTCTTGGTGGTGGCAGCGGTTTAAAATTGAGGTAGACAGGTTAGCAGCAATTGCTCTCTTTTACAAATTTCAGTGGCTCTAGCCACTGAATCGTCATTTAATTACATCATACCATGACTCATTTCTCTTCACTTTTTCTCTGTGGACATTTTATTACGTGATCTGTTAGGAATGCAGCTCTGGAAGCCATCTACTGTGGCTACACCAGCTTTCACTTTTAATTAATCTAGATGAGTCATTTACTAAAATAATCATGAACTAATTTAATACTTTATTTATAAAGTCATCTAAATCAGCCCCATTGGCCAAAGTGCTGCACAGCAAAAACAGACAAAAACAACAACAATTGAAACATTAAAACCAACATCTCAAGCTGAGTCAAAAACCAAGGAGAAAAAAATGGGATTTTAGGAAAAGATTTAAAAACAGAAAGTGAGCAGGCCTATCTGATTTTCAAAGGCAGATTGTTCCAGTTTAGGGGCAATGCCTGAAAATGCTTGGTCACCTTTCAAACAATTTTGGAACCACCAGCAGGAAGTGATTTGCTAGTGTGATGGAGTGTGAGGGAACATGCACCTGGAGTACGTCAGACTTACTGCTGGGCAAGACCATAAAAACATTTACGAACAAATGAAAGAAGTTTAAAATTAATCCGGAAATGAACAATTGATTAATTAACCGGACTAAACTGCCTCAAACAAAGGCCATTTGCTAGAAGAACATCATAAATCAATCACTAATTAAGTAAAAACTGTAAAAATATTAAAATGATACACATGATATATGTATAAAAAGGCCTTTATCTTTAAATAAATGCTATGCTCATCCAGAAGTCCATAGCAGTTACCTTACACGTGTGTGTTTTCCGAGACCCACCTGAACTTCCATCATTTGATTTAAGTTGGAAGTGAGCCGTCCTGTTGAGAGAAGCCTAGTCATTACTGACCTGAAACATATGTTTTTTTGTAAGCACTGCTGTTCTATAGGCAGGATCTCCTCTCAGGTTGGCTTTACACTCTGGAAATTGTTGACACACTGAAAGGGGTTCAATCTTGCTTCTTCTCCACCCAAACCCTCCCAGAAACACCCTTTTCCTGCAACGAAGCACTAGAAAAATCACACATATCCTTCGGAGACATTTGGTTTGCATTTTTATACTGTGCAGATGAAAGCGATAAATGGGTGCATTTATCGCTTTTCCCTCTGAGTGACTCTGCCAATAACTGCAACTTCTGAGTAAATCTTTCACTTATCTCATAAAAACAATTATACACATGCATAATTTCTTGAGCTAATTATTATCTGCTGGTATCTGCTGAAACCAGCTTCCTATTGCTAAATATACAGTTCCTCAAAGTGCAGAACATTAATCTCATGCATATGGTTAACACATTTGCTCAAGCTGTCAAGTTTGTTTTTCAGAGATCAGATATGGTTCCAATAGAAAATTTTACTAAATCAGCATTCATTGTATTTTTTTCTATGAATGTTATAAATTGTGGCTCATCTCATTTACTCCTTTACAGTGTGCACAATAGTTACATTTTTATTTCACACCTTAAAGCTGTAGAAGGTAACTTTTGCAAAGATATAATATGTGACGTTTCATCGATGTGTACACATGCGCATTACCACAAGGTAGGACAGATTGATGGGTAGCACAGATGGGAGTAAAGTTGTAGTAATACGAGAATAAAATCAGAATTTTATGATGATTCAGAGAGGGCATCTCACTCCCCGTGAGGCGCTCTCAAATAAAGTGCCCGACTATTTGTTCTGGGCTACAGAGAGGATACACATGTACTGATAATAAATGAACATGTTTGTAATAATCAATTGAATGCAATGAGCATGTGTTGTGGCACTTGCGCTTGACGTAGTATAATGGCTCTTTAATGCTCTACGCCCACAGTACTTTAAGAATAGGCAGTTTTGCCTGCAAGTAAGTTTTTGAAAGGCTCTTCTTTCGCATCACCTTTATGTCCTGGATGTTTCCAGTCAATAGGACACAACCTGCAGTGGTCATGTTTCAGTGAAAACAATAGGACCCAAGCACTTGCATGGCATGCATTATTAATTCCTCTTTGATATTTGGGCTGAATGGAACATTGCAAAAATCAAGAATGTTCCTTTTGCAGGATTTAGTTTCTGAGAAAAATGTTCACATATGATGACATTCGTTTTAAGAGACAACAGTGACAGAGACCACGGTGTCACAATTGAGTTATGAAATCCAAAACTTTTTCTTTAGTGTCTGCTCACAGTAAAAAAAAAAAAAACTGAGTTCAAAAAAACAATGATACATAGTAGTTTTGGCTATTTGAGCAATATGGCTAATTCAAAGTACTACCCTTTGTAGTAGTACATGCGGGAAGACGCATGTCCCTAAAAAATTAAAAACGCCCGAAGTAAATGACATTGCTGCTTTTCTAAGCAGTTAATTTCACTTTCTGATTATATTGTAAAACTTTAAACATTTAATTTATAGTCCAAGTCTACATCAACCTTTTTCCCCCTTTGGTATCATGCGTATACCTATGTGTGAATGGCTTTGCAAGAATTTAAACCTGCCTGTAAAGCCCAGTTCACGTGACACGATTTTAGAATTGTGGCCGATTCTCAAAACGTGAGATACCACATACTAGCTGATTTAAAATCATAGGTATAACGGATTATTTCGTAGAGTGAGGTTTCACTCGAAGACATTACAATTCTAGATACAAAATCCCTTAAAATTCTGCGCTATCACATCTGAACTTAGAGTGAACAAACATGGACAAGGATGTTGAAGCGCTCCCTTAATTGGACCTGTATGGGGAGTTAATTGTAAATTTTCTGGCATTCCTCCTGAAGCCGCGCAATATTCTGCGCTTGTCAGTTTTCTGTACTTATATCTTTTTTCTCTATTTGCTCCTGTATTGACTACAAATAGATTAACATAGCATGACATTTTCAGCATTTTTCCTCTGTTGTGTTATTACTACAGAATGAAATCAAATGCGTCATTTCAACCAAAGGTCAGAATACGCTTCTAAACCAGATGTGTTCTGTGCAGCAATTTTATAATTTTTCTGTCGTTTTAAAAAAAAAAAACAATGCAATAGCATGCCGCTTCGAATAAGGATAAACCTTTACTTATGGTTTTATGAGATCTAATTACCTCTAAAGCACATTTCTTTCATCGTAGCATTCAGAGTGGCAGAAGAGTTACGGGGTTCATCAATTGCCGTCGCAATTTCGCTCCAGCTTCCTTCTATGTGATTTCTGTTGTGGTACTCTTTAGATGAGATGTTAAATAAACATTTGCGTTCTTTCCAAATTTTGACCAAACAATCTTCCAGGTCAGAAGTCCAGCGGACTCTCAGTTGTGCCAGGCCAGCTGTTCTTGGGATTCCCACCATGCTTACATCATAGCATAGCACTTTCTGATTGGCTACTTGTCACATTTAACAGACTGCCTTCTCGCTCCCAGTCCGGGGAACAGCACAGACACTGCGCTAAATGAGCCAAGACAATCAAACATGTTGAATATCCCCAATTTTAGATCAAAGCAGTCCAGACGTTCCACCGACTGGACCTGATCAGTCGTAACACACCACACACTACAGGCTGACCGGTTACGATTGTCACAAGCGACAATCATAGAACTCAGAACGTTATAAGATTGTCGAAAGAGCAAAATCAGGGTAAAAAATCGTGTAGTGTGAACTGGGCTTGCAAATAACACTGCACTCAAATTTTTTCAAGTTTGCCATATTTGACACATGGGCATTATTTACCCTCAGAAAGCACAGAGGGGAATCTGTGCTTTCTGATTGGCTACTTGTCACATTCAATAGGCTGCGTTAATGCTCCCAGTCGGAGAAAATCCTGATTTTGATCGGAGCGGCCACGATGATCCACCATAACACACCACACACTATAGGATGATTGGTTACAAAATCGCAAGCAACAATCTTTGGACACCCAATGTTGTAAGATTGTTGTAAGGGGAAAATAGGGGCAAAATATTGTGTAGTGTGAACTGTTGCATCAGGTAGTTGGATGTGCCCATCTTCTCTATTTAAATCTAATGATTACTGAAGTGCAATACATTTCTACTTTGTTTTTATGTTTAGTTTTTATTCAAGTAAATTTTTTGTTAATGGAGACAGAGAATCCATTTTATTTTTGTTTTTGGTTTTATTTATTTTGTTTATCAGTTCCAGTGTTAAGTGTTATTTTGAAAATAAAGTGTATCTTTGGCAGGAAATCTCATGCATTATTACATCATTTCCATTAAATCAGTGTAAAAAGGTCTTCAAACAATATTAGCTTTTATCGCAATATTTTTTGAGACAATCGCTCAGGAAAATTTGTTATAGTGACAGGCCTAATGTGAACTTTGAGGTATGTTATCAGCCATATTGGCTCTAACCTAATGTGCTCTACTCTACCACTACCACTGTGTGGTAGTATAACAACCTCTCATGTGGACACCATGCCCAACGTAGAGCAAAAAATTTGCATTGTGGACTAGACAACCCAAAAAGTGATTTCCACAAATGTGGCTGCCAGGAGGTTAAGCTTAGACAGATTGGCCTACAAGTAGGTTTTTGAAAGGCTCTCCTTTTGCATCTTCTTTATGTCCTGGATGTTTCCAGGACACAACTTGCAATGGTTTCACTGAACACAAACTATTTCAGCTTATTTGTGAAACCAACCATAGCATGTCAAGACTTTCAGTGAAAGGAAAACGTAAGGACTAAACAACAAAAAAATAGAATAAAATATCTGTCAGGGCAGAAAGAATAATGGATTTTCTGTGGCCATTTGGTACACCAGTCTTCTCTCCACAAATTGATTCCTATCAAATATTAATGAACTGGGACTTAAACCGGAGGGCGGAAGATCAGAATGGAGTGGCTGCCTTGCAATGTCCTCAACTGTTTGTGTTTGAATGCTGGCAAAACATAAATTTAAGAGTACAATAAAATTATTTACTTCTCACCAAGGGACAAGATATAGAGTACAACCTAAGGATTGTATAATGCAGAGAAACGTTAACTTAACATGCATAATTTTCAGGCTAGGGATATACAGCATTGGCTGTACAGTAACATCAACTGATCTTAGTCATTTCTTAACATTCCAGTATCAACCTGATAAATAAAACTGGCCTGATGGTAGCAACCGATACTTATTTCCATTTTGTTGCTGTTGGATTTAGGAGGAGAGGGGGGACAATGTTGGGCATGTGATTTTTGTTTAGTCAAGTGATTGTGATGCAGCAAAGGATTGTAGGGAGTTCACCTGAAGTAGAAAAGGGTAGTGCAGTATGAGTAAATATTGGTAATTGGCCGTAACTGCAATGTTTCTATTGAATATCAATATGTGCTCAAATTTTAATTTTTCAAGTATTTTGTGTGGGAAGAAGAGAACCCTCATAAAGAGAAGCCCAGCTGGGATTCAACTGTCTTTCTCACAGAAACAACATATAAAATAAATTATGAACAAAATTGTTCTTCAACAAAAGAGACCAATGCACATGACTTAAGACTTTTGTCATCTATTTTTTGGTAGAAAGAGAGAAAAGAGAAAAAAGATAAATTATGCAAATTCTTGAACTTATTTTAATTTATCACGTAATTAATTGAATTATTGTGACAGGCCTACTCACAATATGTTTTCATTTTGCTTTTATATTTCAGATCAGTAGATGTCCTAACTAAATTTAATTATTGCAAATAAGTTATTAAAAAGCACACAGTGTTTTAATAATAGAAGGACCAAGACAAAGCTTTTGTATGAATGCTGTGATATAGGTGTTACAAAAGGGAAATGGTTT
Organism: Poeciliopsis infans; assembly: GCA_903067105.1. Lineage (NCBI taxonomy): Eukaryota > Metazoa > Chordata > Actinopteri > Cyprinodontiformes > Poeciliidae > Poeciliopsis > Poeciliopsis infans. The sequence goes on along the minus strand of CAEGAA010002960.1, from coordinate 56,834 downwards.
TAAAACTACGGAATCTTCTGCCAGATGCCAACCGGATAAACAGACCATGGAGAGGATTGATGGAGTAAGAGAGTACCTAAGTTGCTCTGGCTAAGCAGCATCTGTGTGCAATGGTATGGATAGGTGGGAGTGGAGACCCAATGATCCTCTCCGCTGTCTTCACCACTCTTCGCAGAGACTTCCAGTCTGTGGCCTTGCAGCTCCCAGACCAGATGGAGATACTGCTGGTCAGCAGGCTCTACATGGTTCCTCTGTAGAAGGTGGAGAGGATGGGAGGTGGGAGGGAAGCCCTTCTCATTCATCTCAGAAAGTGCAGGTGCTGCTGTGTCTTTTTCACCAGTGAAGTTATGTGAGTTGTCCAGCTTCTTTACACCCTACAATCACCAGTGCTCCTGCTCTGTATGTTTTGGGTCTCTATCCAGATGAAGATCTCTCTCAGTGTGAAGCCTGGCCCCACTGTGGGACCTTGCCTCAGCATTAACAGCAATTACCTAGCCTTGATTTAATGGACAACCGGTCTAGCTGAGAGTCCTGCTCCATTACTATCCCCTGAAGAGGCAGCATTTCAATCTTTAACTCCACCATCTTTGGGATCTTAATGTCTTTGTTTGATTCTCTTATTTATCCCTTTTCAGCTATGGTTACTGCAGAACACAATGCTGCGTCAATGGAGGCCAGCAATAAATAATTCACACACTGAAGGCGATTAAAAGCATCAACATGAGGAAAACTGGCATCGTTTTCTTTTCTTTCTTTTTTTTCTTTTCCAAAGCCAAGAAAAGAGAGTGTTAATATTCTCTATTTGAATTTTGTGCTTAGTTACAGTGTTGACTATGTCAGCCTCAGAGGTTGCACTAGATTGTTATTGTCTGTCATTTTGACCGACTGGCTCAAAAACAATCCCATCATAATTATAAGTATGAGGGTCAAATTTTAAAAGGATAATAATCAAATGCATTTAAAGGGGCGGTTAGAGTGGAGTACAGTTGGGTCAAGCTGGGTAGGGTAGAGGCAAGAAGAGAACCACATGATAATGTCGAACCACGTAGGGTAAAATAGAGCCAGGTTGAGTTTTCGCTACCTGTTGTTATTTTTAAGCAGTTAAGTCACAGTGACAAAACCTGAAACAGCTTCGAGGCAGGTTATGCAGACTGTTGCTAGTGTTGGTGTGCCAATTGATCGACTACCGATCATAATCAGCTGATTTTCTTGAAAAAGTGTATGAACGGTGATCACTGTCTCTTGTTGCTGATCAGAAAAACTGATCACCTGCATCTCATATTTTACACCCTGCAACAGCCAGTTTGCAGTATACCTCGCTCTTTAATTCACACTTCGCAGGCGCAGCAGCAAATCGTGTCGTATGGAACTTCAACACTCTGAGAGTAAATGGGAAAATGTTCATCTTGCGACAGAAAAAGATATGCTTCAAGGGTGAAGCACGTCAATTGCATCAACACTACGAGTCAAATAAAATTAGTCTTTAAAAAACAAGCATTTGAAGGAATATAGTGAATTATAGAGGCTCACTGCAAATAAAAAAAGGCATCCTGGGCGGTTAGACATTAGGTAAAGCAGTGCATAATTGCCAAGCAAATAACCTGGAAAATTATTGGAGTCATCGTGCTAGCGGTGGAAGACGCTGGGTTCTGCTCTCTTTGTTCAATCGCTGCTATGCGCTACTGAGGAATTTTATTTTACAGACATAGTGGGATTTGCGCTCCACCTGCGATTGTTTTCTCACATCAAACACCTGCTTAGAGCTGCAGCACATAACTTAAAAAAAATAAAGTTTTAACATACTGTATGTATTAAAATGTTTGCTGTCCTAACGTGAGACAGATGATCTGTGATCAAGCTTCTCTGCCTACTCCCGGTATTCTGCAGAATTACACTGCTCAGTGAGAAACAACCAATCAGAACCAGCACAAAACACCTTGCCATGCTCTCAGGCAGTTTTGATTTAGTAACATGGGATTGTTTATTTTGACTTAAAATATTTGATATAGGCAATGTTGTGAGATTTATCTGATTTTATGTATAATTGCCAAGGTTTCCCCCAGAAAACTTTCTAAGCCCAATAGTCGAGGCAGTCCAGTTTTTACTAAAAGATGTTAAGTGGACAGGAAATGTAAAAATATTCGAGTAATTATGTTACGTGAAAATATTGCCAGTGAAACGCTACCTAAACCCACAACTAATCTTAAAAACACCAAATCAAACAATACAATAAAAATTAATATAAACTAGAAAATTCCAGAAGAAATTTAACCGGGGACTGCTAAAGTGTGCCCGTCGGTTTGGACCCAGCATTCAGATGCTAAATGCTAACCTTGGCTGAAAAAAATGACGAAGAATCACAAGAATGTTCACTAACATGGATTTGCACCATTCAGTATGTTAAAATAAGTGTATAAGCTAAAACGAGCCAAAATGCTAATGTTAGCATGATTACTGTCAGTAGCATGTGGAGCATCACTGGCATGTTCTCTGTAATTGACTTACTCCATTCATTATACCAAACATGGGTAATAAGCCAGAGAAATAGCTAATACCTCATTTAAGGTAAAAGGCTAATGCTAATGCTCTGCCTTACTGCGCACGGCAGAGCCCTAACCTGGGAGAAAAAGATAATGCAGGATAATCTTATTATTATTGGGGGCAGTGAAATGCTAATGTTTGTGCGAAAGTTAATCTTAGAGCAAAAGACAATGCAAGCTAAAATCATTACAGCACCTATGGCGCTGCATTAGCCACAGACGAATCTTAAGGCTTTTATTTAGAAATTTTCAGTAAGCTTAATTTCAAATGTCCACACTAATACCATGATTAACATTGATTGGGTTAAATCAGTTATTGAATGCTCAAAAAAGCAATAACCTGATGTAACAGGTTAATGTTGGGCAACTCCTTCCTCAGAGTTCTGCCATAGTAAAAACTACAGTGATGCATTTTTGTAGTCTTAATCAGATGGCCCTGCTGTGTTCCGTTACTATGGTAATGGATCCTCTGCCAGCTGTCGTGTGTGTGTGTGTGTGTGTGTGTGTGTGTGTGTGTGTGTGTGTGTGTGTGTGTGTGTGTGAGAGACAGAAAGGTGGAGAAATAATTCTATCTTTGTGAGACATCTAGTCTCACAAAGATAGAATAATGAAAAAAGCAGTCCGAACAACTCCTTCCCGTTCAGGAACCGTGATACGTATCAGAAAAGCGTTTGAAGCATATGAGAGGGCTATTTGTAATCTCCGACAGTCCTGCAATTCATATCTGTAGCTCATTCACAGTAATTGCAGCGATGAGAGAAAAATGGTATGCGCTGAGGTCTGAAATTTTCCACGAAAGTATGAAAATGAATAGTGGAGAGCATCAGTTACCCTGGCGCATGATTTCGCTCTGAAGCACCTTGACAGAAAACCGTAAGCCCTAGGAAAATTTTGAAAACATTTTACCGGAGCAGGCATACGTATCGATCTCATGACCGAGTTTGATACCGATAGGGCGATATTTGTGGGCGTGACTGCGATTTCAAAATTTATTTGGGGTCAAAATCACACTGCTTCCCACACTCGCACTGCTTCCCAAGTGACTGACTTGCGATTTTAAGGAGCTGGCAAGTTTACCTTAGCTCTCCTTATGCATTGCAATGGGCAGGCCCTAATTATTTGCACTTCTGTTTAATCCAAATTAAGTCAGTGCCTCCATAATTCCCCCAGGCTTTGAGGGACCCAGTAAATGCCAGTATTTTAATACAGACCACAGATACATAAATGTCACATTTATTTATTGACATTAACAATGTGGCTAAATTTGATTTAATGGTTTCAGCATACATAAATGACAATATTTTAAATTGTTTAACTTTTGAGTGTAAGATTTTAAGGAGCTGGCAAGTTTACCACAAAGAATGGTCTTAATAGTTATTGTTTTGTTACCATCACAAAACATTGTGGTATAGTCTGAAGCTCTGAGTTTAGTCTTTGAGTTTGAGCTCTGTTTGTTCACAAATACAAATTGGTAAACTGCAATTATCTGGCAAAAATGTTCTGATCGTAAAGACATTGTTGATCACTGTGCAACCTCTTCTTATGAGCAGTTTTGTTTCCTTACAGTTACCTTCTCTAGCTAGCAGATACAAAACCCTGCAGTGACAAAGATGTTTTCTACATTTTCAAGGCAGTTTGAATGATTTGCATGATTCCATTTTAGAGTGTTCTCTGAGTGTTACGAACGTTTTGCTACTCTGCATGGAAGGATGCCTGCGACTAACAGCATGGATAAGCTCTGCTCAGGAGCCTCTTGGGCCTTTATGAACTTACCTAAAGTGATTCTCTCTCCATTTATTGGAGAGTGGATGTTTGGCTCATAGCCCACCTTTCAGAATGCATCTACACCATTCTCCTGAGATGACAAAACCAACTCCCTCTATTAATCATGCAGGAGACTATAACCCATACGGTGTAAAGATTCAATTGCAAAGTAAATGAATTAGAGGAAAGTGAATTGTTGTATTGAAGTATAGAGCCAACCAGAAAACACAGGAGCAGAGGGGAGGAGAGCAACTTGATATAACTAGTTTCAACATATGAGGGATCAATAACTGTTTGGATTTACAGAAGTACAGGAACACTGTGGATGTGCAATTGAATTTTAATGCAGACCAAAAGAGCGAACCCTGATCCACCTAAAAACCTCAGTCTCAGTTCGAATGCAAGCAGACTGGAAACCACTCCAAAAGTGGGAAGCTAACTGTAGCGCAGGTCAGTATATTACACCCTGCTCTTTGGGTTAGCAGAAATGCTGTCAGTTGTCATGGCAATAGTTGACCCAGAGTGATTAGGAAAAGTAGAATATACGTGGTTTAAAGTTTTTACACCGGTTCGGTTTCTTAGTTAATTTTTCCTGTGCTGAGGCTCACTGTAGCGACTAATATTTAAACCGTCATTAAACAACAAAAACAGAATGGTTTGCCTCGTTTCTAGAACATGGTGGTATTCATAACAATCATCAAATAGGATGAAATATTTAATAAGGTATAGAAGCCATGATTTGTTGAATTATCTGACTGTGATATGTATTACTTATAGTGACTTTCACTACTACTGACTGATATCTGCCATGGTCATCCGGAGTTCTGGTTTAACCAGCACAGACCTAGTTAAGCCTGAACTAGGTCGAGATAATTAATGTTTTTCTACCTATCTTTTTGACTAGCGGTTGGCCATGTTACTTCCCGCTTGCTCTTCATTGATGCCAATTGATTAAGTCATCAACAAGCACTATCATGTTTAGCCAGCAGACTGCAGATCTCCATCGTAAGCCAAATTCCTATTGTTTTTACTATATATCATATCTTTAATCTTTATTAAGGACAGTGCACATTAACGAACAATCAACACTACTGTATAGACTGCAAATGAGCCAGATTATAGCATAATTGCTAATTTCCATCTGTAGTCCTAGACAAGGAGACCCAAACAACAGACATTATAAACATACAATCAAGCATTTAACAAACATTTAACAAACATTCACAAAAAAACACAGTAAAAAGTTAGTTAAAATGATGACATGTCTGGGAAGTTTTAATAAACAGTTTCAGGTGTTTTTTAAAAACGCTATAGGTGGAACACTCTCTGATCCTAGCCGGCACACTGTTCCAGAAGTGACTCCCTCTGACTGATAGAACCATTTGCCCAAATGTTGTTTTTCTGTAAGGGATCTCCAGGTCTCCTCTGGAGCCAAGACCTCGCTCGGCTCTTTGCTTAAAATATATAGCAAGCGGCAACTTGTAAATAAGGCAACTGTTTTTAAAATTAATAAAGTTTTCAAAGTTAAGCATATTATATTTTTTCAAAATATGACTCTGATGATAAGACAGATATATATCGCACATTCCTGCAAAAGCGTCTTCACAGGTCTGCCTAAAAAATCTGACAGCTGCAGCTGATCCAGAACTTCGCTGCTCGCGTTCTCACTTAAACCAGGTAGATGGAGAACATCACCCGAGTTCTAAAGTCCTTTCTTAGGCTCCCTGGAACTCAGAGAAGAGACTTTAAAATATTGTTGTTAGTTTATAAACCACTGAACGGTTTAGCACCACAATACATTAAAGATCTGCTGCTGTTGTATCAACCTTCCAGACCTCTCAGGTCTTCTGGTTCTGGTCTGCTTTGAATCCCCAGAACCAGAACCAGACATGGAGAAGTGGCATTCAGCTATTATGCACCAAAAATCTGGAATAAACTTCCAGAAAACACTGAGTGCCTTTAAATCTAGACTAAAAGCCTGCCTGTTTAAAGTTTCTATTGAAACATCATTAATAAAACTTTATTCAGCATTGTTATGTGTAATAATGGCACTTGACAAAATGTAATGTAACTAGACTTGTAGATTTGGACCTCAGCATGTATTTGTTTTAAAAGCTGGAGATAAAGCCATGTTTTTTCACTACATTGAATATTTTCAAAGCTTTTCCTTTGCTGGATCTGTCTTTTGCCTTTTCTGAGTTTTGAATTTTTGATGTTCAGTGGTACTAGATCTGTTTGTGTCCAGTCTCGGAGTTTCTTTGTTGCTGCTACAAAGTAAAAAAATTAAAAAATAGATAAAACATGTTACTTTTACTACAAAGTACATATTTACTGCCAGATAACCTCAGATTAAAGTCTGTGATTCTCAACTATAATCAGCATTTGTATTTTTTTGTTTTAGGGTGGAGAGGTCCACAGACCAAGTCATTAAGCCAGTAAATGTGGAAGCCTTGTCAAAATGGGTGGGAAAGATCCCACCTGATGTGGTGAGGGACATGGCGGTCATCGCTCCCATGCTTTCCAGACTGGGTTATGACCCGCACGCCAACCCTCCAAACTACGGGCAGCCGGACCCCAGAGTATTGGACAACACCAGGAGGGTGAGTGCTAAGCTGTTGCTTTGAGAATAATTTACTGTCAATTGGGATTTTGTACGAATAAAGATTACTAAAATTAAGTCTTACACAATATTTTTAAGGTGCCATTTAGCAAAGCAGCAATAAGAATTTTGTAGACAAGTTGTATTCTCAGGTTTTTAAAACTACCTGTTTATCCAAATGTTGTCTTTTGAATTTATGTATAAGAAAAGGTATTAAATTTAATTTCTTAGCCTTTCTGCAATGAGTGACCATTGTATTAGGAGTGGGAATTATATATTAGGAGTGGTAATTATATATTACATTGAGCATACCACCTACGGCTGTGTGATATAGCCTCATAATATGTTTTTCATACCAAATCTGCTAACCAGATTTACTTAGATTTTTAACAATTATTTTCCTTTCTTAAAAATAAATAAAAAATGACGGAAAATTATTTTCAAAAACTCATTTTTATTTCAGTCATCTATTCTGGAAGTTGACCTGAATTTAAATTCGGAAGAATGTACAAGGTTTGAAACAAGATGGTAGCCACTGGGAAGGCTGACAACTCTCTGAAATATGACAACCTAAAGAAAGCATTGATAAAAAATCTAAAATAAACTGTCTAAATAGGTAAATGAGGGTTCTATATTTATGTTTCTGTGCAAATTTTGACCCTTAAGTTTTGTCTAATTAGTTTGCCTAAAACCATCTCACTATTGACCCTTTATTCAAACGATTGAATTTTCCTAGCAATATGGTGTGGTACAACTTTGTCACAAACCAGCGATTTGAGATAAAAGCACAGCGCTCCTTCCCCTCCTATTCCCTGCCTGGAGGTCAGGAGTTGGAGTTATGAGCATTGCCATGGCAACTGGTGACCATTGATTGATAGTGTTATTCATCTTTAGAAATATGTGATTTATTTGCAATGTGGACACAGAGTGGAATGAGTCTACTGTGATCTGACTATTGGGAAAGTATGGTGGTGAACTGATGACTGTGTCAGACTGACTGTAGTGTTGAGGAAGCAGTTAGCCAATGGCCGCTCTCGCTGCTCTCTTGAGGACAGACAGATAGGCTGCCTGCAACCAAGCTGCAGAAAGCCATCACCATAAAGGTTTATATCTGCACAGAATAATAACTGTTAGATTTATCAGTAGTTTTGAAAAAAGCCACTCGAGTCTGAAAATCAATAAATACAGCAAAAAAGCACTGTGCTTTTTTCATCCTGATCACAGACCCATTCACCCCTTCTACTCATTCCCAAACTTGGTTGTGTCTCTTGGCTCTGCTCACTTTGCTGCAATTTTTTAACATTTAACAGTGGCGGGTTTAGCTTTCAGAGCAGGGTTAGTTGCCATTTAAAACGGTATTCAGAAATACTTCAGCTGGGCTGGTGAACCACACGTCTTCTTTGAAGCTGGTTAGAGCAGTCGGTCTTTTAGCTGTAAAGCAGGGTAAAATGGAATGGAAATGAAAGCTGCTGTTTGGTGGTTTATGACTCATGCTGTGTATTACCCAACTCGATTAGGCATTTCTTTTTCCTGAAACAGTAACGTTGGCTTTAAAAAAAAAAACTGTCAGCCTTCTATCTCAAGAGAATATTCCTCTGAGTGAACAGAACTCCTTTTCACTAAGTAAGAGTTCTGTTCACCCAGAGCAGAACTGAGTGAACAGAACTCAGTTCTGATTTGAGCCCTGAGAAAAAAGATCTGGGGGCTCAAATCAGGTCGGCCACATTCATAGGCATCTCCTCCATAGTGGTGTTGTAAAACATCTCGATGTCTCAAAGAATCTTCTTGTCCTCCTTGTAGTAACCTCTGTCTTCCTGTGGGGAAGAGGAAGATGACACAAAACCTCCAGTTGATTTCTAACCTTGACTGAAACTAAATTTGCCCTCATAATATCACTATGACTTGATGATCTGTAAAAACAAAAACAACAAAAAATCAAGCTCCTCTGCCTTTCCTACTACTACCTGCAGACATACAGGTAGTAGTAGGAAATGGTCCACCAGTTTTTGGTGGACCATTTCTTGGCGACCAACATCGCCCGCGAGGAGCTGATGTCAGAAGGCGTGGTTGCGTACGATGTACGATTTTTGGTGGACCATTTCTTGGCGACCAACATCGCCCGCGAGGAGCTGATGTCACATCCAGTCACAGCCAGAGGTAGGATCTTTGTGCCGTCAGTCAGGCTCATGTATGTGCTGCTCATTAAGCTAATGGTGAAGAAGCAACTTATCATATTGTAAATAGAACTGAACTTCCTGATGTTAGCCAGTACCATGCTAACTAGCCTTAGCATTTACCGTAGGCTCAAGTGTGGGGAACTAGTTGTAGTGAAGTCGAGATGAGAGGGATTGGTTGACAGTGCTAAGATCCTCTTCTGGTTGTGATTGGTTGTTTCTGACTGAGCTATGTTTTGACATTGACAGTGGTAACAAATATGTAAAAGAAAACATAGTGTTTATGAAAATGACATACTGCAGCTTTAAGAAAACAGATTGCTGTTTCCATTGAGTGTAACACCAGCCAGTAAAGTCTTACTAGTAAAAAGGTGCAGGATTAGAGCCACTGCAGAGCATGGAAATGTGGAAAATGCAGGACTCTGTTCTTTAAGAGACTTTTGCAGCTCTTTGTGTGCTACGCACACGCACACACGCAGTGTCTTTCCAGTGTCTGTTTTTCATAGTTTTACCTCTCCCCCACTGAAGCACTGTCCAAACATTTTTGGCGGATTTTCTTTTCTCCTAGGCAGGGACTCCAGAACTGTCTCCAGATATCTGGATTTAGTCCTGAAAAGTCCTGTCTGTGTACCCAAGGAGCCTTTTATGTTCCACATTAAATACTTGTTTTTTCCAGCAAACGTGACAGACAAGATGTCTTAGTTCTCAAAGATATTACCCCAATAAAAGCTGGTGCCCAGTGTGTGTTTATCTCTGTTCAGCCAGCTCTGGTACTTTTATCTTGTTGAGTTCAGGGATGCTGCTAGAGTGTGTACTGTGTGAACCGGTTTCATTATTCACAGCTACAAAGCCAGCCCATGGTCATGTTGTTCCATTACTCTACTCTCCTTTATGTTATTTCAGAGAAATAAATGAATAAGCTAAACAAGGGAAATTCTTGACCTTAAGCACCCACATCAGGGGATTTAAAAAAACACTAGTTTTAGTGGCAGTTTCAGTTTCCACACTTTAAAATGGGTAAAGTGTTTTTTAGTATTTAAGAACAGATGTCCGCAATAGATAAAGAATTTCTTTCTACTTAGGATTTTATTATATGAGCTGGTAATAACACTTCCATTCAGAAATGAACTTGCCTTATGGTTTAGATCAGGGGTGTCAACATCCAGTCTTCGAGGGCCGGATGCAACTTTTAGATATGCCTCTGCTGCACCACACCTGAATAGGATAATTAGGTGATTAGCAAGGCTCTGGAGAACTTACCTACACAAGGAGGAGGTAATTAAGCCATTTCATTGCTGTGTTTTCTACCTGTGGCACATCAAAAAACTGCAGGACAGTGGCCCTCGAGGACTGGAGTTTCACACCCCTGGTTTAGATTATTGCCATGCTGTGTAAATGAAATAATTTGATGCAAACACAGAATTTCCTCCTAGTGATCAGAAGATATGATTCCATCCATTACATGTTATCCAGGTGCTAAGGCACAACAGCAATCCCAAATCATCAAAATGTAGATAGGATGCCGTTTTTCCTCAAATGCAATATTAGTTTTACAGCAAACTGACCAGGATACACACTTTCTGTCAAGGTGCCTCATCAATCCACAAAATATTTTCCCAGGTCTCGGAGATCATTTTGATGTGTTTTTTATTTTTTTTATTTTTTATTTTTTTTATCTTTTGCTTGCCTTTATGTTCAGCTGTGGTTTTTGCCTAGGAACTCTTCCATGGAATCTATGTTGTCTTTCTGATTGATAAATATTGAACACTCACATTAACTAAGGCAACGTGTGGCCTTAGTTGATCACCTGCAGTGATTTAGGTCCTATTTACACAGGGCTGATTTTCAGTAAAACCATAACATTTTAGTCACAATCCAGTTGCTTACACCACTTCAGTGATTAGAGTCTCTGACACTAGTACTGTGGAAACTAGGTTTCAGAGTGAAATGTCTCTGGAAGTACTCTACAAGAGTGAAAGTGCACATGTGCAGAACGCATGGCTGTAGGGTTTATTCAACACATGTGCAGGCAGATAATAATAATTTTAAAAAATAGTAGCAGTTTCATTAATTTGTTTGTTTTAACAGAACTTCTGATACAGAAAATACATGCATTTCATGAGTATTTTGTTTATTGATGATGGAAGAGCACTGTTGCAGATACTGATCAGACCCATGAGGCAATAAGAATTGCTACAACATGTTAAACTCACAGCACCATATTGTGGCTTGGCATGAGAACTACAGTGGATTCTAAACATTGTTATCTAACTGAAACTTTTTCCTAGTCGACATCCAAAAATGCTGAATGTTTCTGAACAGATCTGGCCACTGGTGTAAACAAAGCCTGGGATTTTCCCACTACTGATGTTGAGTCATTGTGTTATGCTGGTCCCTCCATGGGACCGGCCTAACTGGCACCGCATACGACATAAATGACTGCAACATGTCGTTGACTTTCTCTAATCCTGACCCAGTTTGTTAATTTCTTTAGATCACATTATGATGTTTTGCTTTTTGATATCTTTCAACGTACTTCATGTTATCAGGTTTGATTAAAGTGGTTTGACAATTTTTACAAAAAAAATTAACATACCACTATGAAAAAAAGTTGTACTTTTTAAAAAATCTTTCTTGCAGAACATTTTGATTCAGCAAGGATGTTCCTGCTCAGCAATTTCTTACTCCCTTACAGCAGCACAGTCTCTCACTGGCCTATTGAAACAAACAGTTTTACATCATGAGAGGAATAAAACATCTAAGGGCCAGATTCTGAACTCAGCAGAGCTTAATAAGCCACAGCAGAGTATTAACTGTGGGGGAAGGACTTTATATCACATAACAGTGGCCTATTCTTTGTTTTTTGTTCTGAAGAGGAATCCTTACATCTGAGTTTACAGTTGCTTACCCTTAAAGTGGTGGTTTTGAAATCTGCTACCCAGCTACAGTTAGATACATTTTTCCATTATGGTAGAGTCATCCTGATGAGAAATAATGACTCTTACTGGAGTCTTGACTGCTTTTCCATTTGTTTAAATTAAAGAAACACTGAACTTAATAGATTTTTTCCCAGTGGTGACTTAGATAGAAAGTATGTGGAATTTAAAGAAACAGGAGGAATCTTTGGTTTGTTTAGATTACATTTTAGAGAAAATATCTAAACACAAAAAATGGAGAAAGCTGTAACAACCCCTCCACTTTGATATGGGGAGAAGAGATGCTCTGATTGCCTTTTCTCTTGGTTGGTTCCAATGTAAATCTATCTACAACTTTAGGTTCAAGTTAAATTAAAACTACCAAATAGCTTCCATTTTTCCTTTATTTTGTTTTATAGAAAATCTAGATTTTGCCTTCACAGGCTTTGTTTATTGTAGAAAAGGTGTTTTGTTTTAGTTTTTCTCTAAAACAGGAGCAGTTAAAAACTTGGATCATCAGTTTAAGTGACAGCTGGTTAATTCATGAAAACCTTTGTTTTGATTTTATCAAGTGGTAAAGTAAAGCTTCCCACCAAATGGAAAAGTTGTGAACATTACAGAATTTTCCAGATCTGGATAAGTATGAGAAGAGAAAATAGTTCAGGAAATAAAGGAAAATGTTGTCTCTTTTCTGTTAATAATGACATTTATAGAATTTAGTGACGCCTCCCGTAAAACTTAATTGTTGTCTTCTTGTTTAAACTCCAAAGCTGCCACTGTGATTGTACTGGCAACTTCACAAATGTACCTGCATTTGGAAAGTGGTGGGTGCTAATATCCAGCCCCAATGTTGTGATTGACATCAACAGACAGTAATGAGAATAATGGCATTAAAATAAACACTACTACTTGCGGCTTTACTTTTTAAGTTACAAGAAATTAAATAAAGTACTTCTTCCATCATCACAAAGCCGTTCCTGACAATAAAAAGCAATATGCTATTTTAATTCAAAACCCAGAAGGTTGAAGCAGATCTGACCAGGAGCAGTAAGGGCGCTGCTGATCGGTTGAGGAAGTAGTCATTACAAGCCTCTGGTCACAAGAGGTTAGCATCAACAGTGTTGATCCTAGCATCAATAGTGTTGAGGCTAGCAACAGGCTGCACCTGCTAGCATCAACAGCCCAAACCCAGCTGAGGTTTATACAAGCAGATGTGCCGGCACTGTCCCAGCAGTTTGGTTTCACTGATAAATTACAGTAACTTGTAAACAGTTTCTTACTTGTCAATCTGTCTATTTAGTTCATTTATTGATTCAGTTTTATGACAAAAATTTCAACATATAGTCAAATCCAGAACCATTATTGGCACAACTTCATGTTGATATTCATTCATGTTCAACTGAATGAATATCTTCAGAAATAAATGGAAATGTTCAAAATTTATATCAGCAGGATCTTTCAATTTGAGGTCCAAAGAAATTTAACAAATACAATTGCTATTTTAGCATAAATATTTTAATCCCAAAGGACTAAACAGAAAATTAGCATAAATTAGCAATATTGATACAACTCCTTAATATTTGGTTGCACACCTTTTGGCAGCAAAGACAGCCTCCAAATGTTTCTTATATTCATCTCTAAGCTTTCTGGTGGCATTTTCTACAACAATTCATTTGCAATATGCTCAAACTCTTGAGCATTTTCAGGGTTACTTTCTCCAATGGCAGATTTCAGCTCCACCCAAAGATTTTGAACTGGATTGAGATCAGGACTCATTGCTGGGCTCAGGATGTTAAAACAGTCAATTTTTTCCCTTTTAACCATTTTTGCTTCCTTTTGGAGGTGTGCTTTCCGTCTTTGTTTTGCTGGAAGGCTCAGGATCTTTGACTCAGACCAAGTTTCCTGACACTGGGTAAAATATTTTGCCCTTGAATTGCTTAATAATAAGCTTCAGATTTTATAATCCCTGTGATACGGTCAAGGCCTCCAGTACCAGATGCTGCAAAGCAGAACCAGAGCGATATGGATCCTCCACCATGCTTGATTGTTGGTGTGGTGTTCATTTCCTTAAAGGCTTCATTGCGCTGCCTGTAAGCATACCGTTTGTGTAAATTATTAAAATGTTCCACTTTTGTTTCATCTGTCCATAAAACATTGTTCCAGAAAGCTGGAGATTTGTTCAGATTTTCTTTCGGTCTTCCTCGGCCTCTGCCCGTAAAGCGGATGTTTAGTGTACATTGTATGGTACTTGTTGAAACAATTGCACCAGATTGTTCCAGGTTGGTCTTCAGGTGTTTAGATGTTGATGTGGTATTTTTCCACCATTCGCACCAACCATCAAAAACTTTTGTCATCAGTTTTTCTCATCCCTCTTGTCCATGGAGGTTCTTGACAGTTCCATGCCTGGAAAACTTCTTAATACCATTATACACTGTTGAAACAGGAATACCAATGGCTTTGGCGATGGCTTTATGCCTTTTATACCCTCTTGTTTTTGCAAATAATAGCATTTGTGGTGTCCTCAGACAGCTCCTTTGTATTTACCATCGTCGCACATGAAGAGGGTGGCTTTTAAAATATCAACATGATCAATCATTGGTTAATTCATCATGTCACATTGGTGGAGGCAGTTCATCATAGGTGATCCTTATTTGTGATTTGGAACAGGTGAGGGTTTTCATACTGATTTGCAGCAAAGGGTACCAATACTATTGACATGGTAAACATTATGTTTTTCTATATTTTCCTCATAATATTTATCTTTTTAAAAGTTCTTTATCATTGGTGTTTTGGATCAAACACAACCTATTTGTAGTCAAATGTTTCACTTGATGAATTTCCTTCTGTTGAATATTCTGTGATACGTACTTACACTTCATGGGTGCCAATAATTGGGAGCAGGACTGTAAATTTCAAAGTTCTAAGAGGGGATTCAGAATGATTTTACATATTTACAATTTTTTTAAATCAAATTTTATGTCAAATATACATATTAATAGAGTCACACTGATGTGTGTGCATAAATAATTTATCACAACCCAGCACTGACGTCATTTTTAAGCGGCTGTTGTTGATCAATAGTAGCATTGTGTTCATGTGTAAAATTATAATGTCTATTGTGAAATGAGCTAATTTTTTCTAGCGTGGTGTTGCTGCTTTAAAGCCGCGCTGCTGCACTGGCCACATTTCTGTCCAGGCTACCATATGTGAGAGTGCTGCTCCAGTTCCCTCCTCGGTTTCACAGTCTTGCGTGTTAATTCTTCTTCAATGTGTCTGTGGTCTTGTTTACATTTTTTACATGCTGTAATTATGTGTGTGTGCTTGGTCTGCCTCTGCTCTGTGCTACACTCAGTTCTGTTTGTGTGGCATGTTGACAGCATGTGCATGTTGAAGTCTGCTAGATTTATGCTGTGTACATTTGCAGTCCTTGAGTGTCATTTTCTATTCTCCTATGTCAATGTGCAGGTTTTTGATTTGAGCTGCTTAAAGTTCGAGTTGCTCTTAATTTGACAATAGGTAATACATGAAAAGCACATGAGCAAACAAACAATCTGGAGAAGGCTAAAGAAATGTAGGTTTTTTGGGGTTTGCTTTTTTAACTTGGCATACAGCACTTTTTTTTTTTTTGTCAAAAAGCAATCCATGATAATAATTCTAGGTCTGGGGTGCTTTGTGAAGAGAGAGAGATTGTCTGTCAACACAGCGGATGCACATGCAGCCTGGCTGCAGAAAGAGCCGGGCTGGCCTTTCAGTGCTCACTGGTTACCATGGCTACCCACACTGGTCTTGCTGTATTAACATTAGCTAGCATGTTGTCAGCGTAGTACAACTGTTTATCACAGTGTAAAATAAGTTATTCTACCAAATTAATATTAGTGAATGAGATGCGTCTTAATGACCCATAAGTGTTAAATGCAGTGATTCAATAAATGAGAAAATGGCTCAAACGTCTCACATATTAGTTTGCAATAATAAAGCAATTTGTTCAAAGTGAAACTATCAGTTCTCAATGAAGTATGTCGAGTCCCTCTCAATAAGAAAAACATATACATGGTGAGCAATAGGAGGGTTCACACTCTTATACCTCCCTGGCAAGTTCTATTCAGGGGTCCTGGAGAGGAGAGTCTGTCGGATAGTCAAACCTCGGATTCAGAAAGACCAGTGTAGTTTTCGACCTGGTTGTGGAACCCTGGACAACCCTCAGCAGGGTCCTGGAGGGTGTGTGGGAGTTCGCCCAAGGGGTCCACATGTGTTTTGTGGACTTGCTGAGGGCATTTGACCGTGTCCCTCAGGGAACCCCCTCGGGGGTTCTCCAGGATTATGGGTTACCGGGACCTTTGATACAGGTTGTTAGGTCCCTGCATGACGGTGTCAGAGTCTGGTCTGCATTGCTGGCAGTAAGTTGGGCTCGTTTCCGGTGAAGATTGGACTCCGCCAAGGCTGCTCTCTGTCACCGATTCTGTTAATTACTTTCATGGATATAATTTATAGGTGCAGTCAAGGTGATGAGGGGGATCCGTTTTGGTGGCCTTGCATCTCTGCTTGTTGGCTTCATCAGGTTGTGATCTGCAGCTCTCACTGGAGCGGTTTGTAGCCAAGTGTGAAGTGGCCGGGATGAGGATCAGTGCCTCGAAATCATAGGCTGGAGCTGGAAAAAGGTGGAGTGCCTTCTCCGGGTCCTTAAATTCCTTCCCAAATGGAGGAGTTTAAATATCTCGGGATCTTGTTCACGAATGATGGAAGAGAGCGGGAGATCAACAGATGGATTGGTTTCACTGCAGCGTCTGCAGTGAAGCAGGTGTTGTACTGCTCCGTCTTGGAGAGACAGCCAAGTCAAAAGCGAAGCTCTTGATTTACCATTTACTTGATTTACTACTCTTAGTTAGAGCTAAGATAAGGCCTTTCAGTAATAATTTTAGATGTAGGAAAAAACATCACAACACCGATGTTGTCATTTATTCATACCTCTAATCTGTTAAAAATGGGAACATGACAACTTGTTAAAATTTTATGAATTTTGACAAGTTTGAGTTAATGAAAACTTTTTAAAATTTATAAGAGTGAATGGTGCCGACCATTACCACATAACGTTGTGCAAGACGTCTGGCTACATTCCCTGAGCTAAAGATGCTGGATGTTGAGGCAGTGTTTGGAATTGCTTTATGTGCTGTTTTATTTGTCACCAAGGTGGACAGAAATATTTATGTTGTCTCGTCTCCTCTTCAGCCTTTATTTCACCTCAGTAAAGGTTATATGGGTCTGCAGAACAAACATTTGGAAGGAAACAGTTGCTGGAGGGAATGTTTTTCTTTCTTGATCCAGAAGGTGAGGGAAGCATATTCTGTAAGTGGAAGCACTAATCAAGTGGTACTTGTGTTTCTCCTCTGAATGACGGTCCATCTGTTTCTGCATGACTGTTGACAAAGTAGATGCATTGATTAACCCCAGGGGATTTCTGCAAAGTCAATGGCTTGATGTAATTGACTGGGCTTCCCAACATGAATAACTTTTAACCAGTTGACATTGTAAACTCAATTAGACTTTTTTGTGTTAAACTAGGAAAGAGACATGGTTAAACACTGAAAGAAAGAGTCAAATGTGTGAAACCTGACATTTCTGAACTACTTTTGAGGTTTAGTTTTACCTTCTTCAGGTACTGTTAGAAAAACATTTTCTGTACGTTCCATCTTGCACATTGCAAATTAAAACAAAGAAATAATAAGCAAAATTGCATCTTCTGAGATGACTTTGTAAAAAGGCATTTATCAGCTTTGTACAAAAAAAGCTATTGGTTAGCAGAGTTCCTTCAGACTTTGATCTACTTGAAAATCATCACACTTGACTTTGGAAACCACAATCAATAGCTCTAAGTGACTTTGGAGTTGTTCTGATCCCTAGTGAGAAATGGATATTGGGATCAATAAATTCCCAGCTACTCCACAGAGGTAATAATGAGATGAGTTGAAAGGCGTGGAGGAATGATACAAAAATATCTCTGCAGTTCTTCATCCAGCAGAATGTGTTTGGCTTTCACAGCTGGACCTGAGCACTAAGTAATGTGCTGGCTAATCATATAATATTGATCAGTCATTTCTCTGCCAGCCTAGTATGCTTTGATTCTCACACCTCAAACGTTTCCTCTTTATCAACCATCCATATGATGATGGGAAGAAGAAGGATAAATGAGGACATTTTATTGAGAGATTAATTGATCAAGTCTTCCTCATTTAGTTCAGATGGAGACTTGCACTGAATTATTTTTTAAATAGTACAGTAATAAAGAAGAAACATTCTATGCATGAATGCTTATTTCCCCCCACCTTTCTGGCTGCAGTGCACACTTCTGAGACGGGTCTGAATCAAGACGTTGCAAATCAGATATCACAATTAGTTGCGTGCTGATCGATCAGCCACTGATAGTTATTGGCCAATCTTCATGAAAAGGTGTGGCTGGTGTTTGCCAATCACTGTATATTCTTGCTGATTTAAAAAAAACAATCTCCTGTATCTTGTACTTTGCAGTCTGCCCTGTGTGCCTTGTATCACCCCCATTCATTCACTTTCTGTTGAAAGTTTTATTGGCTCTAGTGGCCTTTATTTGGTAGTGAATTGGCAGGAAAGTGGGTAATGAGAGAAGGGGGAAGTCTTGCGGGAACCACCAGGCCAGGAATCAAACCTGTGACGGCCGCGTTGAAGACTAAGGACTAATTCGTTCGCACTGCGTAGTCGCACCCGATCAAATCCTGAGCAATGTCGAGAGGAACTGTTGCGCTCTGAGTGTGACATGAAGTTTGTGTATTGTGATGTAAAAATACCTCAGGGATGAGACACCCATGTCAAACTGCATTAACACCATGAATTTAATATGACATTTTTTAAAAAACAAGCACTTAACGGAGAATGGCTCACTGCAGATAAAGAAAGATGTGGAGAAGTCAGACAGCACTTAATTGCCAACACTGACCCAGATGAGCATGACAGTCAGAAGGCTGAGTAAATAACCCAAAAAATTATTCTATTAATTGGGCTAGATTAAATAAATTTGGACTATATGAATGTATTTCTTCTATCCCAATGAATTAATATTTCACGTATAATATTTCGCCAGCTGGAAGCCTCTCGTTTTGCGAACAAAATAATGCAGTTTTTTATGTGTCTACATCAATGAGAACTAGGGATGCTCCAATCACTTTTTTTCCTCCTTATTCCAAAAGTGATGATCCATGAGGGCGATCCCTGCCAATCACTGATACTGATCACCTGGATTGGCTGTTAATTTTCCCCTAAGTATAAATGCTATGTGATCTGGCAAAGTGGAACCATAAAAATTATCTAATTTAAATAATATGCAGGCACAATGTAGCTGCAGGATGCATCTTGTCACATTCTGCACTGAGATCCAACAGAACCACAAAAAACAAAAGTCAAATAATCAGCTAGCTGTTTTGATTTAATAACTTATGATAGTTTATTTGAATGTAACCTGAATTTGACTTTGAATATTTCTTTTTTTACTTGACATTATTTATTATAGACCATATTGTGAGATAGTGTTCTCAACAGTCTAATCAAATTTAGGCTTTGGAGAACTTATTAAATATTCTATTACTGATGTCAGGTTTTTCAGTTGTCCTTTTGTCTGAACACTTGCTGTATTGTGCTTGCAAGATTTTTGTATGTTTTGTCTAAATTAGGGTGGTTTTATATCTCCTTTTTGTCAGATTATATAGCCAGTAGAATTTCTACCTAAATCAAAAAATTAGCCAGTCCTTATGAAAGGTATCTGTGATCGGCCCTCAAGAGTGATCAGTATCAATTGCAAAGAAAATGAATAAAAAAAGCTGATTGGAAGCATCCCTAATCAAAATCAAATGAGTTCCTGGTGCATTTTATAAATGTTTGATTTTTGATGCCAGGATCAAGATAAACATACAATAAGCATCAATTTATTGTATTTTTTGGAAGTTTTGATTATCACTTAAAAACTATGGATCCTTTAGCATAATTATATTTAAGTCTAGTGGAACTTCTTTCTCCCTCCTGTTTCTATCTGAAATCAGAACAGTTAAATTGTGTTCACTGTGCTTTTAAAATAAAAGCAGTTTGTTTAATGTCTCCTTTCCCTCCCACAGAGGATGGAAGCAGAGTAGTGTGTATCTGGTTGGAAGTCTACTCTGGCAGCTTCTCCAATGCACTGGGCTGTTGGCACGATGTTCCCTCCTGAGTCTGAAGCTGAGTCACTGGGCAATGCAGAGGCTGAAGCTTTAGCTTACTTATACTCGTACTATGTGAATGTTCTGATCCACACAGCTAAGAGATTCAGGATAATTTTGAAATACTTAAGTCAGCAATTTCAATTCAGTAGTACTTGCTCTTGGATTTCCTTTTTCTGTTTGAGAAAAACGGCCGTCTTGGGGGAGGAAATTGTTCCAAACCCTTGTTGTTTTTATGTTTGCATCTTTACACATAGTGTGAGCAGAAAATGGAGGTTATCATAACCCGAGTTTGTTTAGTATGCAGGCTGATGCATAAATCAACATTATTGACCAAAGCAGCTAATACTGACCTGAACCTTGAAATCAGTCAATTTTAGCAAGCTTAAATTGACTGATTTGGTCAAATTTCTAAAGATCTTCATTAAATTAGCTGAATTGTGTTTTTTTTAGCTTTACATCATGTGATGTTTTTCTCTCATCAAGCAACACCTAGAGTGTTGCTTTGATTCTTTAATGCATGTTTGAAAAATTCTTTAATCTCCATTCAGCTGTGTAAAACTTCTGGGTGGACCGAGCGTCCTTCAAGGTGCAGCTCCTTAGAGCTGCAGTTTCTAAGCTTCTGAGCTTCTGCCTCACAGAGCAGCTCTCCTCACGACTCCCCCACTTAGCTCCTTCAAACTAGCCAGCAGCACTTAGCAAACACCTGGTGGAGCTGAGCTCATCAAAGGAGTTACTTCTCAGTGAAATACTTCTGTGAAACGTTGTTAAATGGTTAATAAAGGAGCCATGTTGTGGTGATTTTCTGAAGGCAGCTTTAGAAAGAGCAGGAATTTCTTAAGGAGACAGGAGGCCCAATTTCAAAGCAATCGATTTTGAACAATAATTAATAAATAAAACACAGCTTCAGTTTTAACTCTAGGTAGTTCAAAGATAATAACTTCAGTTTGGTTTTTGTTCAGCTGGAGAAAGGTATGGTACAGCCATATGTTCTAAGCATCTGTTCAGTGGATTAATGGGTTCAGAGTCACATGACATCATAATGTAGAGCTGTATATTATTCGCATATTTATGGTAGTTTGTTTCCTGTTATAGCCTCAGCCAGTGGAAGCATATTGTTATTAAATAAGAGGGGTCCTAGGATTGAACATTGGGGTACTGTCCACTTCGATTAGACGTTATCTATTGACACAAAGAAATCTGTGTTCTTAACATCTGAAATAAAAGAATGTTGGATTTTCACCAGGGTGAAAGAAAACATTGCCTGACATGTTGTATTTATTATTTTCTTCTAGTTATTTGAGAAAACTTCCCCGGTCAGCTAACGACATAGCCTTGTTGGACAAATAAACAAAAATTAAAAAAAAAAGTATATTTCTAACTCATACCTGTTGAGAGTAGTGATGTGACATTCAGGTGCCATTCAGTTCTGTTGAATGATTTTATGCCATGAAAGGTAGGACTTAATTCTCAGTTAGTTAGAGCTGTTCTTTGTTTTGTTTTTTTATTACTTGCTTATGATGCTCTGCATACATCAACAGCTAGTTATTTTTATTTAATTTAAAATAATTTAATCAGAAATAAATGCAACAGCAAAATTTAATTGATAGAAATGGGTCTGTGTTTAAAAAATAAATGTTTCATCAGAACTTATCAGTATTGGCTGTGATCAAAAGTCACGTTTGAAAGTAAAAAAAGTAGATCGGTGCATCCCTAACCTACTTTTGGGGTTCAGTTTTGTTACTGATTTCGTTTTTGTTCAAAACAAGAAAAATCTGAACGAACCAGTCAGTGCTAAAAGAATAAAAATAATAAGTCAAAATATTCCATTTTATTTTTAACAGTAAAGCACACAAAATGTTTCCATTTTTGAGTTGAGGTCCAAACTAAGAGGAAGGGGCTGGATTGTGCTGCCCTTCCATCAGGAGAGCAAAGTTTCTGTGGTTCTTCACCAGTGGCAAGATGAGGGGAAAAAAAAGACAATGCAACATTTGTCTGCAGGGTGGGGACTGAGTCAGCCTATGCAGTCTGAAAATCAGCTTGTTTTCTGCTCATTAATACAAGAAACCACATATTATCACCTGATTAATATCCCTCTTTCAGAACCATTTATAGTGCATCTTTCAGAAGTAATGGATCTGGAGGTCAGAGCCTGCAGGAAAGAGGAAACCTGGTTTTATGTTACATGATCCCATGCAGCAGATGTAACAGCAGGCCTTTGATCTGCATCTTTGGTTCTGGAGAATTCTTCTGAACCCAAACTGATCCAGTGCTTCATTAGACCTGGTTCACCAGAAGATGTCTGTCATTTGTGTGTGTGTGTGTGTGTGTGTGTGTGTGGGGGTGTTGCACCAAGAGTAGAAAGTGAACATTGAGGCATACAATAATTATTGAAAATGGGACTACACGCAGGATTGAGGATTCAGTCATTATGCCCCCTCCTGAGAGTCGCTGATGAAACCTTCCTGACAAAACTAAATCAGTGGCTAATCCTCCTGTGTACTGTGTTGCTGGCTTGGGCCTTGGCCTGGAAGTGCCCAGAAGAGGAACAAAATCTGATTATCAAGGTTCAAGGAGGAGGAGAAATGTGAACATGTTTCAGTTTTTTTTTTCCCTGGGGGCCATTTTTCATCTGCAGGCCAGACTGCTCTGAACAGTGAGGGCTACAGAGCTCTCATGCGCACAGACACACACCCACACACACCTACACTAAACCTGTTCCATGATAGTGCTTTTTCCTTGCATTATCAAGTGCAGTTTGTTTTAATCATTTTCATTGCTTTTTCTGTTAGAAATTAGGCTTCAGAAAGATGTGCTGATATCCTATAAAAGTACTAGAACTAGTAAAGGCCAGCATGTGTGTAAGGGAGCTACTCCTGTGTTGAGAAAATTCAACCATTAACAATGTTTTTGATGTTTGAGTTACTTCAGGTAGCTTCATAAATCTATAAGAACATTTTTATTGTATAGATTTTTTTTTAATTGAATTCGGTCATGTCCTGATTTGAGGATATGACAGTGCTGGATAACCTTTGTCATACAACTTGTTAAGACAAAGTGCTTTTCATTTTGGTTATGTCATTTCTGGGGTTTTTTTAAAATTATTTTTTGATAAATGGGAAATGGTGTGCCTTGTTGTCTCCAAACTGTTTCAGAAGTAATTTAAAGCACCAGTATAAGATGCTGCATTTAGTGCTGTATCTTCTAGAAATCTGGAGGTAGATTTCTACAAGTTGAACTGTCTCTTAATCTGACATGACTTCTCTAAAACATTACTCGCCTTTCAGTTCCAGCCTGCAGGTTCTCTTTTACTCACCAGCTTCTGTTCATCCAATCGACAACTGGTCACTTCCTGTGTTCATCCATTATTATGGTGTGTGAAGAAAAGCTTGGCTCTTGTTTGTTGTGGAAAGGGAGAAAACAAGATTTTCATCTCCAGGAAGACATAGGGACGTCCTGTGAAATGTGGACTGTCTCTGCCACATCAAGCCCAGATTCCTTGTTTCTTTTAAGCCTCTCTTTGCTCCTGAGTCATTGTGGAAGTTAGCAAAGGATAGACAACCCACTCAATATGTCACTGTTTTCTGTGGAGTCTCATTACATATCACTAGTCCAATTCAGAGTTGATCATCCTTTGAAGTTCTAAAGCCAGCCCTTTGTTTTTTTCAGGTCTATAAAGGTGAATTTCAGCTCCCAGATTTCCTAAAAGAGCAATCACAGGTACAGTAACACTTCTGCCTGTTGCTGAGCTATTTGTCTCTTTTGTTGTCGTCGTTGTTTCTTGTCACAGATTCATCTATTATTTTATTGTCAGAGCCTAATTTTAATTAGATCATGTGGCTGTGTGGAAGATCAGTTTTAATGCTTCCATCTGCTTCCAGTTATTCAGCTCTCCACTCTGTCACCATCTATTGTGGCCTGTTGCTCATTTGTGGTGTCAACTCCATGACTTCTTCTACTTTGTGTTAAGGATTTAATTACCTCTTGTGTTATATTTTGGTTTTAGAACTTGTCTAACCCCTGCTAGTGGTTTGATGATGGTTTTTTTGTTTCAAACTGCCTTTTTTGCTTGTTTGTTTGTTTGCAACTCAACTATTTGAATGTGTCTGAGTGTGGTGTTGCATCATGCTGCTGGTTGCATCTCCCCTACTGAGAGCTGGGCTGTCGCTCAAAGCTCTTTGTTCTTCTACACAGATGCAGAAGTCTGCAGAGAGACCCAACCCCAGTTAGAAGCTAAGGAACAGCTGGACCACAGCACATAGGTACATTTTCACATCTGCCAACATGATCCTAATGATGAAAGATGCTGCAATGTTTGCAAACACAGATCTAACTTTTAACACACTGTAACTTCTTTACTTCAAAGTTATTTAAAAAATATCCTTAAGAATATGTTGTCTTATACTGATGACATCATAGCCTGGAGCTCAAGGAGTTTAGTTTTATTGCTTATTTGTATATTCATAAAAAATATTTTGAAGTAATATGTGCCTTGTCATAACCACAAGCAGCAATGAATGTGTTAACTTCTGAAATGAAAACTTGTCTTTTTACTAAATAGATGGCTGTATCTCTTGACACAGTCAAGAGAGTTTTATTGACGGTCTGTTTGCATTTTGCACCTGTGACTGAATTTCAAGAATATGGTTAAAAAGGGCTGCACAGTGGCACAGTTGGTAGCACTGTTGCCTTGCAGTAAGAAGGTCCTGAGTTTGATTCCTAGCCCTGTTTGCATGGTCTTCCTGTGCAAAGGTTCTCCGGCTTCCTCCCACAGTCCTAAAACATGACCAGTTCAATTGGTCTCTCCAAATTGTCCCTAGGTGTATGTATGGCTGTTTGTCTTATCCATCTCTGTGTTGCCCTGCACAAGAACAGCAGATTCATCTTATTATGCAACATGCTTCGTTTTCCAAAGTCTCTCTCTGATTATTGCTTCTCTGAAACTGATGACTTCCAAGAGTTGTGTTCTGAGAGTTCCCATCCACAGGATGCTCCTACTGCTGGCAGCTTCTCATTAAAGAAAAGACAGTTTTAAGAAAAAGTTCTTAAAACTGTCTTTGTTATGACTGTGTAATATTTTCATCTCTGAAAAATTATCTGACATGTCAATCAATACCGCTTACGTTTCAATGGTGTTCTCAATATTTCTTACAACAGTAAGAAACATTGAAACGTAAGCAAAAACTATTTATCAGTGGTCATGCAACATTACCATGCACTACAGCCTGTGCTAGCTGCTGCTTAGCAGAGTGCAAGGAGAAGCAGAAGAGAGAGGATGAGTGCAACCCTAGATTTTGATTGACAGAATCAAAATCTAGTGTTGCACTGGCCCAGTGCAATACTAGATTGCACAACTCCTGATTGGTTGTTTCTAGTTAGTACTGTGTGAAATAAATCTTTTTGAGCTTAGTATCATGCTATTGTTTCATCATAAAAAACTGGAGTGTTGCTTTGATTCTTTCTTGCATGTTTGAGAAATCCTTTAATCTCCATGGCCACCACTGGACATAAACACTTGCTCTCAGAAAGTACCTCCTATTTTCACAAAGCTCATCTTGGAGCTTCAGCCTCCAACCAAGCTTCTGCCTCACAGAGCAACCTATCCCCACTCAGCTTCTCCAGACTAGTGCAAGTCCCAGGCCAATATTTAATCAGAGGACAACTCTGAACACCTGCTTGCTTGAATGCAGGAAACTTGGAGATTTCACTGAACTCCTCTCAGCAACGCCCTCTGCTGGGAAGACAGTAAAAATAATCTTTAGAATTTCAAATTTTATGTCATCAGTCTGAAAGCAACTCAGAATAATGAGCACTGACAGATGAGGTCACCTGAGTCACCCTCTGCAGTTTACATACACAGAAAGACTCCTACAGCTCTGGATCTGTGTTGCTCCAATTTTTATTGGTGGAGTAAATTAGAGTTTTACCAAACTGTCCAGCTCACTCTGTTCCTGTGTTTCTGTCCAGAACTGGGTGGATCCAGGCTAAAAACCGCCTCTCCATCTGCGCTGGACTTTGGACAAGCGCTTTCCTCTGGTTCCTCTTCCTGTGGGCGGCTCTCCCTCCTCTGCTTCAGGAGGACCTTTGGCCTTCAATGTTGTACCTTAACATGAAAAGATGTGCCGCTTCTCAGCACCATGGAATGTCTGCTGATTGTTATTTTCTGTCACATCACACTCATTAAGTTTGTAGGAACGACCTCTGGATGTTTAGAGAAAAAAACTGTGATTCTGTTGTAAGAAACTGCAGTGATCTAAAATCAAATCAGTATATATGAATGGGGGGATTAGCTTTCAGAAGCTGCAATACTTATTTTAATGTTTCATTTTTGTTTCAATGCCTTTTTATTGTGCAATGCCATGGGTACTGTTTATTTTAATGTATCGGAAGTGATAAATGCTTTTTTTTTTTAAAAAGTGTTTGCATTTTTTTTTATATTGAAGATGTCATCAATCTTTTCACTTGGATGTAATATAACAATATGCAAGAAAATATGTGATATGATAAAATACCATTTAAGCACAAAACTGTTCTCTTGACAGTGACATTTATGTGGCCACAGAGAAACTTATGGAGGCTAGATCTTGCCCCCATACATTTAGTTTGATTCACATACCCTACTCCTTTGGGTTTGTTCATATTTTTATAGTGAGCTTACATAGCCGGTCAAGCAACCTTTCCATTTAAAGAGCCACTTTTGGCCCTGCTGTTACAAAATAAAACTCATGTAGCCACAAAACACAATTTTCTAAATTGTAAGGCATAAAATATTTTATTATGAAAGCAAAGAAAAACTAATTTACCTAGTGTATTTTAAAATAAAATCAACTCTGGTACAAAAAAGAAAAAAACTATTTTGTAAAATGAGATGAGTCTTTTCTATAAATATTGAAAATAAGGAAAGATCGGTTACTTAGTTTGAAGCTTAGTTTAAAAATCTGTTGCATATATTCCATGCAGATATTGCATAAGAATTTAAAAACCCCTAGATTGACCATTTCTTGTTGCAGGCATGAGCATAATAATTTCCTTTTTTATTATGTAAGAGCCTGTGTTGGGCCACAGGTTGCACACTCCGAGCCTATTAATGCTGGCTGTGAACTCTCTCTTGGCAGCAGCATTTACAAGCTCAACTCTTTCTAGAAGAGTCAGGGTAAGCACTCTATATATCATACTTAAACCAAAGTGTTCCACCATAGCAGTGTGGGCTTTGCCTCTGATAAAACTCAACATATTGAGCAGGCTCAGATTGCAACTAGTGAAGATTAGCCATTATCATTGTGAGATGGGATACAGATAACCTCTCCCATTTCTTCCTGCCATCAAGTAATCTCTCATCTCTTGTTTTGTGCCTTTCTGTCATTGTGCATTTCATTAATTAGTGCTCTGCTGGAAGGAGGTGGAGGAGCTTGACTTCTTTTTTCAGATCTTTTTTATGCTGACAGTTCTAACACATTTGTAGAAAAAAATCCTTAAAAATAATAAAAATTTAAATTGCAGCTTTAGCCTGAGTACTTAATCCTGAATATTAATCCTGAGTATTAAGTACTCGGGCTAAAACTGCAATTTTAATTTTATTATTTTTTTAGGGGGGTTTTTTCTACATATTTGTTAAAACAAGTTTTAATTAGACAAGAAAAAACTGCCAGCTTGAGATTCATAAAATATTTTGTCATTGTTGAAAAGTTTAGCATTTTAAATGCTTTTTTTTATTTTGGAGTTGCCTCTGACAAAGAGGTGCAATAACTGCTGCAGACGAGTCTCACCTTGGGTATCCTCTAGAAGCCCCACTAAATTTGAAGAAGTCATATAAACTTTTTTATTGTTAAATATCCACAATCTGCAAAAAAAGGTTGATGGAAACACAGCTTGTGTTTGGAAGAATGGAATGGAGCAGACAAGAGAAGGCCCAGAGTTGGCTTATTGTCTGTTTTTAAAACTTTCATATTAAATCAGTTTATCCAAGATAAGCCAACTCTGCAATCAAATGCATCCATACATACAACTCATGCAGTCTGCTTTTTTGTTTAAATATTAGTTTCATTCTCACTTTTTGCAATATTGTGTAAGTTGCGCCAACACCCTTCATTTTGTGAACAGCTTTGCTGAAAATATGTATCTGTCTTATCATGAATAAATCAATCAGAACATATTTAATGCAGTTAGTTCACATTCCTGAAAACACCAGTTTTGTTCCGTTTCCATTACTGCAGCATCGTTTCAGGCTTTATTGAAATAAAAGAACAGCAAACTAATGAACCACCTCTTGTTTAATAACACATTACATTCAAGGCAAATGATACATCCTGACCAATATATATTTGGCAATGCAGTCATTGTTAGTTCTCTAAATAATTATAAATCTTAATGTGAGTGCACAACATTGAGAGAGAACACTTAACAGTCAATGTATAACACAGTCTGCACACATTCTGCATTTCTGCACAATACACACCTCCGATTAGTGCTGTTAGAACCAACAGAAAAATAGATCTGAAAATAAGTTATAGATTTATATATTTATTTATATATGTTCAGTTTGAATACAAATAATTGGGCTTTTGGTTCATATGTATGTACAAGCAATATAGACTTTGATGGGATTCCCAAACAACATAAATTGCACAGTAGTTAAGAATTCAAGAACGCTATTTCCAAAAATATTTTACACACATAGTAAACAGTCAGTCTTCAAGATGCAGTATGAAATTGCACATTGTCATCATGCCACAGAGGGGGCTGTTTCAAGGCTTTGGTACACAATGTCCTGAATGGAAGAAGTTCTGCCACAGACGCCCGTTTCCACCCTCCCCCAACCTGAACCTCCGTCTCCATGAGGAAGAGGGAACAGGCGCTATGGCAAGGTACATCCACACCACCACCCGTTCTTGGGATCAGACTAATATCAGAGAGCCAGATGACTACAGTACATTTCAGGGTTTGGGGAAGACTCTTGGCACTTGAATCACAGGTGGAGGTCCATACTGGATGACCAGAAAAATGCAGCCATGTTGGACATGTTGAGAAGGGTGACACTAATGGTGCGGAGAGGAAACTGTATCAAAAAGGCCCTCTGGTTTACTCCAGAGCCAGAAAAAAATGTGCACAAACTAGCCTCCTATAACACTGAGCCACCAGATGCAGAGGAAATTACGCCTTCTCTGGAATTTTAAGGTCTGAATCAAACTGTTTTTTTTTTTAATGTTGTTTATTTTTTGGGGCTTTTTTATAAAGGCTGGTTATCAAATTCCAACTGAACAATTGCAGCCACTTTTTCCAGACAGGATTGTTGATGCAGCAAGTTTAATAGCAGCATGGTGTCTTCAGATCACAGCACTATTCTTCCCACTTTAAAACTTAAAAGTATAGAGTTCCTCTTCCTTTCAACTGCTGTTGTTACGCTTCATTAAAGTCAAAAAAATACTCATTTTCTCCAGATATTTCTGACACTGAGTGACTGTTGTCCTTTGAAAGCAGCAACAAATTTGGACAAAAAATGGAAAGTCCAGAATTTAGAAGTGATGCTACAATAAATAGCTGCGTTGTTTGTGCCTTAAAACAGCTGGTGTAGTTTAAATATTTTTTTTTGCATATCCATGTAAACCTGGTTAGTGGAGCAGGGCTGAAGCCTGACCCAGCAGTGACTGGGTGAGAGGCGGGATCAACCTGAACAGGTAGCAGGACCATCACAGAGCCAGTTCAGGAACAACCACACACTCCCTCACACTGGAGAGCAGAGTAGTCGCCCAGTAACCTACCTCGGATGTTTAGGGGATTATGGGGGGAAACAAGATTACCTGAACTCAGAAAGTCATGTGCGAAGTAGACATTACATGTTGTCACTGGTGCAATCCATAAAGATGAATATAGAAAGTTGGAGAATGGTGGCACAGCATGTTTTTTAATGACTTCCTGAGTAAACAAACTTATTCAAGTGGAATTTTAATTGTGCTTATTTAACTGAAACAGCAATTGCACAATTGTGTGTGTTTTTTATTTTTTATATTAGTGAGTATTGACAAAAGTTTTGTGTAAATTTGTAATGGAATGGCAGCTTATGACAGACTGGTTGAATCATAAAATAATTAAAATGGTGTTCTGATCAAGGAGCTGCATGTGGAGCAGGGGAAAACACAGCCTGGGGTCTTTCTGTGTGGAGTCTGCATGT
Organism: Poeciliopsis infans; assembly: GCA_903067105.1. Classification (NCBI taxonomy): domain Eukaryota; kingdom Metazoa; phylum Chordata; class Actinopteri; order Cyprinodontiformes; family Poeciliidae; genus Poeciliopsis; species Poeciliopsis infans. The sequence continues at coordinate 26,461 of CAEGAA010002960.1, read as the reverse complement.
CCTCCATGTGAACACATGGGTTTTATCCGACTTCCTTCCACAGTCCAAAAAAATAGTGTTTAATTAACTGTTCTCTCTGTATTGCCCTTTGGGATGGATGTGTGTTTGCTCTCTGTGTCTATGTTAACCTGCAATGCTGTGACAACCTGTCCAGGGCGGACCACACCTCTTGACCAAAGACCGCTGAACTCATCCTGTCAGTTGTGGAAATTGTATCATTATGTTCATCCTAACTCATCCCCAACCCCTTTTAGCAATCCACCAGAGAAATGAAGTCTGTGTGCTTTTCCCTTTATGGTTGTGCTGTTCTGGTTTGTTCCACACATGCTTCAAACACATAATGCCATGTTTAGGAAAACTGGCTGCAATTCATCCACTGCTGCTTCGTGCCTCCGGCAAGTTGGATGCAGCCTTCATTACCACCACTAAGGATACTCTAGGAGAAAAGTGCATCTAAGTACCTTGGGCTGTTAATAAAAGGCAACATTTGTGGTCACAATGAAAGAAACGTTAAAAAGGTGGCAAATGGCTAAAAACACACATGCTTGTAGAAAGCACTCGAGAAAAGGTAGTTGGCACAGTTCATTTGGTCACTGATGAAAGCATCTTCGTGGCAAAGTCTTCTGCTCCTCCAATAATGTTGTGTGTAAATCCTATTCTCTTGTGGCCTCCTGTGGCGCTGCACTGAGGAACATGTTAGGCAAACGGACGGAGCTTCAATTTTCCTTGCTGGCTTCCCAAATGGGGAGGTCCAGAGTCAGTAAAAGGAGGGGACTCTGGGAGAAGAGCCAGAACGATGTGTGTGTTCTCATGCATACACACTGTAAGACTGGGGGGCTGAAGAATGCGTTCACAGTGTGATTTAACTCACTAGCATGCAGACAAATCCAAATGTCTGAACAGACACCATGTGCATTCCAGGTGAAGGAACATGTAAACAGAACGCAAGAACCAAGCAGTCATGTGACGCTCCCCATCTTCCACTGGACCCCCACTGGAACCTTTACTGGCACCCCCACTATGGCTCCCCCTTGGGATTTTCATTTGGACCCCCATAGCCAGCTCTGGATGTCTGGAGGGTCTCTAACACCAGGCTGCACACTCACTCCCAGTCCTCCCAGTTATCCCTTGTAGAGTTATTTGTTGTCCATCAGAGACTGGACTTTGTGCACCAGTTCACGTGCCATCCGCAAGATAAGCTGCACATCGTGACGTTCAGCCATCTCTGCCAAAGAAGACACATGTAAACATCCTGTGCAGCTGGTTCAAGCAACAGCAGTTCTGACAACATCCTTACTGTACTCACTTCCAAAAACAATTTTATCATGTTGTCATGCAACAACCAGAAATTCCAACGTAATTTATGTGAGGGACCAGCATGGCGAAGTCAGAAATTATGAGGAAAAATGATATATGGTTTTCCCAAATTGTTAGGATTTAAAATATCAGAAAAGTGTGTTGGGTATTTATATTCAACCTGTTTAGAAAATAAATCGCAACTGTTAGCCCGAAATCTGCAGTATGTAACTTTTTAAAGATTATTCTTTAGATATTTGTTGAAACTGTCACTATCTCATTATGGTATGAGAAACATAATCTGTGAAAACCAATCGAGCTCCTTCACCTCCTCCCACTGCTAATTTGAGTCAAGCAATCAGAGCCAGGTCTTAGTGCTGTCAATCACTTCATGTGGCACTGCTCACCGCCTCTCCCCTTTGTTCGCTGCTTTGCTGCAGCTAGCAGAGACTGTTGCGAATGCTAACACTAGTTAGCATGGCCACCAATGATGACTGATCAACAGTTTTTCTGTAATTGTAAATTGTTTTTCTCACATATAGCAGTGTATACATAATGACTCTAAAAATACAGACATAGCTTCACTAGAAAGGTTTAGATTCAACTACATGAATCCTACTGAAATTCTATGGCGAGACTTTTAAAGGGCTCTCCATCCAACCCAACTGAGATTATATGGTTTTGCAAAGTATCGGTAAAGGTTACATTACAGCAAAACACGGTTCTATAAGGAATTAACTTATTAAGCTCCAGAACTTATGAACTTATCACCTTCTCTGACTCTGTAGTAGTAGACTGCTGCTTCTTAACATTTTTCTGGTTATTCCAACAACTGTTATCAATACGTGTTTACATCCATGCTGGTATCTGTACATCTTTTCTGTTCACAGTTTATTGACACTTATTGTAAATTTAATGCTCAAATAGACATGCACACTTCATAATTTTTTAAATTAACAGATTCAGTTGCATATTTCTCAGGACTGGAGTTTGTTGTTTTATGTCTACATTGTAGCCTTTACATGAGGTTTTTGACTTTGTCCAAAGAGCGTAGTACTCTATAGTAATATTGACAGAAAAAAAAAAAAAAACATTCCCTGATTATAGAAATGTGAATAACATGTACCGTTAAAGAACTTGATGATGTCAGTGAAGTCCATGTTGTTGTCTATGATGATCTCACGGTACACCGTAACCAGCGCCAGGGCCAGGAAGAGGACGAAGTGGCGAGACGAGATCCTGGGAGCCACCCAGATTACCTCCCATACTGCAAAAACATCCTCATACAGAAGCTCTGTGCACACACACACACACACGTACATGCGCACAGACACACACACGCACGCATATAGGTTGGACAATTGGGCAAATTCAAACCTTCAGTTGTTTTTCTTAAGAGCGTTTTATTTTTTCTGATTGACTTACTACAGTTACTTTTGGCTTCAATGAAGCCAAAAGACGCAGCCCAAAGAAAAATACATTAAATTACCAGTGGTCCAGAAGAGTTTAGAAGGTAATATATGTATATTTTTTCCCAAAACGTACATACCTTACCTTTCAAATCAAATTTCTCTCTTAGACCGCAAACCAACTTTTTATAGTCACAGTTTATTTGCATTTACCATTGAGAGACATTTACATGCAAGGAGCTCTGTGTCCATCTTGGGTTATCCACTGAAATACAAAAAGTAAAGGTGTTTCCACGCAATACTGAAAAAAGAGTTTCAGTACTTGATGTATGTATGTGATATTTCAGTTTTTCTTTTTTAGTAAATTTGCAAAAAAATTCAACATTTCTGTTTTTTTCTGTCAAGATGGGATGTTGAGTGTACATTCATGAAATAATGTGAACTTTTTTGATTTTAGCAAATGGCTGCAATGAAACAAAGAGTGAAACATTTAAAGTATACACTTTCTGTATACACTGTATAACACTGTATATACTGTTCTGTATGTAATTTAAGTCTAAATTTTCCTCCTAATGATGACATATGCATACCACAGATGTTTATCTGCACTGGATAAAAGTAGAGGCCTTTTTTCATCCTGTCAGTTATAAAATACATAGTCATAAAACGTATTCCGCTTTTGATCAATTAATTCACAACATCTGATGTAATTAAAATAAAAACTAAAACAATGTGAGGGTTTATTTTGAGGGACTCTTCAAACATAGCACTCCCTTGTCAGACTCTTCATACAGTCTCTTCATACAGCCTGTGTAATCATCTGGTATCAGCTGTTCGGGAGAAGAGTCCACTTCAGTGAGCTAAAGCAGGCAGTGAGGTGGAGGCTTTACCTCGTTTGAAGTCCAGCAGGAACCAGCGGTAGCAGAAGTAGAAGTGTGTGTAGTCTCCATTCTGCTGCATCAGCTCGAACAGCTCAGAGTCCAGGATCTGACAGCAGGAAGGACAGCAGAGTTTACACACTGGATCCCATGGGAACACCAAAGTTACCCTGAAAGAGTAACTTGAATACTTGATTTTTAAAGTAATCAAACTAATAAAGTTTGACTACAAGTGATTTTATTAGTTACATTCAAAAGCTACCGACAACTGCCTCCCCCATCCCAACATAAAAATAAATTTGAAGTTGGATAGTTTAGAATGTTCGAAGATTATCAGATGATAATCTTCTTGCCTCAGGGCAAGAAGAAAAGATTATATTCATGTTGAGAGATGAATTGTTTGTAAACACAGCGGATGCACATGCATTTGACTGCAGAAAGAACCTGATCAGCACTTATTCACTCACTGGTTGTCATGGTTACCCACATTTATCTTCAGAATCAAAATTCATTTTAGTGTCACTGTACATGAATAAATCACAATGAAATTGACAAAATAGCAACTCTTGAAGAAACACAGAACAACTGGGATGTTAAGAATGAATAAATTACTTAATTAATTACTTGGTTAATTAATGAACTAAATAAACAAATAAATATAATCAGGTTTTAGATAGATTAGCTATGTTCAAAGCATCAGCAGTTCTTGTGAAGAAACTGTTTTTCAGTCTGTTCTTGACTTTACTGCCCCAAAGTCCTTCCCAGAGGGCAGGACTGAGAGCTGCTCTCTTCCAGCTTATTTTTGTGCAGATTAAAAACTAAGTATGGATAGAATGGTAAATATTGAGACTTTTTATTATGTAAATAGCAAATGATGCAACTTCTTCTGACCTCTAGATGTTTTTTTGGCTTCCTTTGACTTATTTTTTAATTAAAATCTAAGACAGAATTTGGTCTAAGTCTTAAAATTCTTTAATAACATGAGACTGTGACTGTACTGTTATTAGTTTATAAATCACAGAACAGCTTAGCACCGCGCAATACATTAAAGATCTGCTGTGGTTCCAGAACCAGATGACTCTGAGGTCAACTGGTTCTGGTCTGCTCGGCATCCCCCGAACCACAACCAATCGAGGAAAAGCAATATTCAGCTTCTATACACCACAAATGTGGAATAAACTTCAAGAAAACTGCAAAACAGTTGAAATACTGAATGCCTTTAAATGTAGACTAAAAATCCCCCTGTTTAGAGTATCTTTTGAAACAATTAACAGCATTTGAATGTTTCAAATGTTTGACTATGTGCTGTATAAACACAATTTGATTTGATAAACTCAAACAACTGAAAAAACTAAACAAATTTGTGTGTATTTTTCCCTAAACAAAGTGCAGAAATTTATAATTTGACAACAAATCAAAACAAAACTATAGAAAAACTATAAAATAAAATTTCAGGATGAAATATGTAACCATTGCATCAATTTCACCACGATAGTGTTGATCAAATACTTTATAAAATTTTTTGATCAATCCACCCGTGTCTACAGAAAACTACAGAGCTGTTGTGTTCCAGGGTTCCTTGTTTTCTTTGTGGATTTCTTTTCTGTAAGCCTTTCTTATGGTGGCCACTGTACTTTCTGCTTTAATATAAGGTTATGTGAGGTTTTTCCATGAATGTTAATACCTCTTTGTGAAATATCTGAAGTTTTATATCTTTTCCTTTAGGATGAAAAGGCATCAAAAACCTATTATATAAACGTTCTGTAAGTAGAAAATAAAAATACATCCTAATTTGGATTATTTCTGAGTTATTATCACTGGTAATAAGTCATCTGATAGTTTTGATAGTGTCTCTGTTGTGTTTGTAGTCTGAATAGTTTAAAGTGCTGTTTTTCAATGCCGTTCCATCTTAAACAAGCAGTAAATAAATCGATTTTCAATCAGTGTTTTGCACCAAAGAGTTAATAATAAACACATTGTTATGGAGGCTCATTAAGAGCCATATGAATTAAATAAGTACATATTGATATGAATGCAGCTTTGGTCTTTGGTGCTAAAAACTGATTAAAAATCAATTTACTCACTGCCTGTTTATTGTCTGTTAAGACTGAAATGGAACTAAACATGAAAAAGGCTCTTCAAACCATGCAGACAACCAGCACAACAGAGACAATCAAAACTGTCAGATGACTGATTACCCCACAATAATAACTCAGAAATAATCCAAATTAGGATGAATTTTTATTTATTTTCTACTTACAGAACGTTTCTGTGTATGTCATAGGTTTGTGGTGCCCTTCTATCCTAAATAAAAATATAGAAAACTTCAGATATTTCACAAAGAGGCATTAACATTCTTGGAAACACCTCACATAACCTTATATTGAAGCAGAAAGTATGGCAGTCACCGTAAGAAAGGCTTACAGTATTCAATTATGCAGCATAACTGGTCAGTATAGTATTGCGAGGGAACGCAAAAGAAAAAAACTTTCCCATGTCTCCTAGAGGTCTCCGTAGAAAACAACTTGTTTTTCTGTCTGCTCCCTATTTTGTCCGAGTTTAAACACTTTGTCACCAGCACAGGGGGAACAACAAAACCTTAACATTGTCATCTTTAGCTGATACAAACTCAATAAAGACTTTTATTTCTAGTTAAAAAACACAATTCCCTCCACCCTCCATTGTTTCTGTTTCTGTCACTGCCTGGTATTAAACATAAGACCCAACTCCCCAAGACTCAAGAAAGAAAGCTTTCTACTAAATAAAATGACAAAAATAGCACAGTGACTTGAATAAGTGACTTTAATCTGATGACTGGATTGGAAGTAACAACATGATAGATTACTGGTCACTGAAAAAAAGCTGAATTCAAATGTGCAACTTTATGATATTCTGCCAATGTAGAAAGAACACAATTTCACAACTGTTGCATTTTCATTAAATAAGAAATGCAATCAGAATCACATGTGAATAAGTTTGGTCTTGCAATAAATCATTAAAAAAAAATCATCCCACATCATCACCTCCTACTTTATGTTGTTGTCGTTGTCTTTTCTGTCAGGAGTAATATCTGGTTGTTGATCACATGACTTGTGTGAAAAAGAGCATTTCGGTTTTGTGAAATGCAGAAATTCTGATATGGCCTTTTTGACTAAATCTTTTTATGAAATTCTCAAAATTGGTGTGGGAGGACATATGATGCAAAATCCACTTTTTTAGCCATAAAATACATTTTCGTGTACTTTGAGTGTCTTGGAGATTATGGCTCTAACATGTAAGGTTGGACGAACAAGACTTCTATTGACATTTTAATAAACTTAGGAATAAGACGTTTCTCTGTTGGTCGATAATTGTATCACTGCTATCAAACTACAAAAATGGTGGGACAGAATGGAGTGAAATGCTCTGTGCCCTGGAATGGGGACGGGCCACGAAATGTTTCATTCACATGAAAAAAAGAAAAAGGCAGAAAAACAAGTTGTTCTGAAACGCCTCAGAACAGGGATAAAGACCTACAATAACCAGGAAGCATTGCAATTCTTCTTTATATAGACCATAACTGAATGATTTACATGTGAAAAGAAATAATTTAAAAGTATGACATGTCCACTCTAGGCACATTTATTTTCAGAATTCCAAATCAGCCTAGTATTACACATGAGACAATTCTCCCCAAGATGCAAATAACAGTAAAGTAAAATGACAAAAATAGTAAGTAACTCTTAATGCTCTTCACCTTAATTCTTCAGGTTGGAACTGATGACCTGTCATAATATGATTACTGGACTGGAAATGACATTGCATTCAATTACTTGCTACTGAAAAAAGGCATTGGATACTAACAAGTTACTGTCATCACTGGTGAATACACATGCAATCACAGTTCTTTTCACCTGGATCAGCGACCTCATGTTGGCAAAGTGTGTGTCCATGGCTCCTCCATTAGGGAAGTTCTGACTCACCCTCTTCATCAGCTGAGTGAAGCAGCTGTATGCCAGGCTCTCTGAAACACACACAGGACAACAGGGTACTACAGCCTGCGCAGGTGCAAAACACACCATCAGTCCAGATGTATGAATTCAAATGAAAGAGGAAATGAAAAACATGTCATCATCAGTAACAGCTGAGTTACATCACATCAGTCTGATCTGTTTACACTGACAGCAACCACAGAGAGTCTACAGAGAGCGTCGTCTCACCGTCGTCCAGGATGACCATGAGCGGTGCCAGCAGGTCACACATGCCCTGCACATAGCCCATCTCTAGATGCTCCCACACATAGCTGTAGGCAGACACACACACCCACACACATACAGGAGCTCATTACGTCACAAAATGCCACTGCCCTTTGACCTGTCACTACAGAAGGAAACAGCAACACTGCATTTATAATATTGCTTGAGAAATATGTATTATTAAAAGCTTGTATGTACATGGAATTAAAGCAGAGTCGATAATCTTTTTAAATCAGTGACACTTTAAATAGAGTTGATCATTTTTGTATTTTATATTTAATATTACATTTTTATGCAACTTTGCAAATCCCAAAACATCTGAAAACATATTTTCATTGCCAAAATATTCTCACAAAACCAACTGCAAGGAGGAACTTTTTTTTTGTATTCAGATGTCCAAATCTTTTAGGGATATGATATGATGGTGGAAGCATTTTGCTGAGTAGACCTGCACAAATTGCTTATTGCCATTGCGTTCAATTAAATATATTAATCACAAAGAACTGATTGGATGCAATATCTGTTAAGTGTTGAACGTTGATAATACTTGGTCATATGGATGGATTCGCTGCCCTTTATGCCTACAAGCAGCTGTAAATGTGGAAAAAGAAAGTTCTACCACATATTGACTCAGCCGCGTTAAAATCAAATACATTGGTTTAAAACCAAATGAAATACTCTGATGTTTGTGGTTGAAGTTCAAGAGGCTGGAATAGTTTTTCACCACACATTAAAAGAGGCTTACGTTCCTGCTCCTTTATTTCAACTCTTGCATTTTAAACCAGGGGTCTACAACCTGCAGATCTTTAACAATGGCTCTTAATAACAGACTAAACAAACCAACCAATGCTTTCAAATACAGATAATTTTTTTTAAAATGCAAGTTTTAGCACATTTTCAGTTTTTATTAAATGTGTGAATTGCATTTCCACAACAGAATGACACTAATATTTTTTGGTCATTAGGCTGGAAACAATGTATTTCTGTTTTGTTTTTATTGTTGTTGTTGATTTTGTTTTGCTTACGTCACTTTCAAAAGATGTCAACATCTTATAGAGAAAAATGTTTCCATTCCCTGTTTTTCCAAAGGTATTCAATTTTTCTTTATTTTAAAATCTAAAATAGAAATAAATTCTAGTTCTTTAAAAATGACAAGCAACCTTTACCCTATGATGAAAAACATATAGGTTGTCCCTTTTTCAAAAGGTTGCAGCTCCAAATAATCTTTATTTGGATTGAAGGTAAAAATAGTTCTTTAGATTGCAAAGATTACAGAGCCCTGCTTTAAACTCCAAGAAAATCAGAAAATTGAAACTAATTGCCTCTTAGCTGTGAAAGTAGTTTATTTCATGCAAGTATCTTAAGAGTATTTGCTGGATTTTGTACTTTCAGCTGGAATTTTTTTTCCACTGAATGAAAATGCATGTCGTTAGAAGCACAGAAAGCAGGACTGCTGTCTCTACCTGCACATAATGTTGCGTAGTTTCTCTAGGTTGGCTGTGGTAAAGTAATAATAGTTGCGGTCACAGCGCTGCACATCTTTGTCTATCCTGTGGAGGTTGAGGGCAACTATGTCCAGAAGCTCGATCTGAACGGAGAAACAATACAGTCAACATCACTGGGAGTCTTTCTTATGCTTAACTGAGACGTGATTGGAGCTGATCTGAGACCGGCAATTGGGGAAGATGAAGATCTCAACTTTTTCTGACTAGTGAATGTACCATATCTACGAAACATCAAATTCTAGTGTTCAGTGTGGGTGGTGGGTAGACAGTATAGCGACTCCTCGCTCATACATGTGAACCAAGGAAGGGTCGAAATCATTTTAAATGCTGTATTTAGGCTCTGATACTCTAGTTGTGAAAAAGTAATTGTGACTGGCTGGAATCAGTCAGAACTTTACAGAAAACAGAAAAATCAGCCATAAAATCCTGATTGGTGTACATAGAAAAAAAGGTAGGAAATTTCCACCAAAAAACTCTGAAATTTTTAGATGACTCTAATACATTTTCTCAGGCATTTCTGAGTTTAAAATTTCCCAGAAAATTTCAAAAGCTTGAAAAGATTTTTTCCTAGAAAATTTACTAGAGTTTTTTGGCAGAATTGTATTCCTTTTTTCTGTTTACAATATCCCTAATAAGTCATTGTATTGGTGTATTTAAAGACAAGCAGAATAAAATTAAAGTGGAATTGAGATAAACATATTAAATAAACACATTCTAGTTCAGTTTTGTTTTTTTTGCACAGTCAGTTTAAACAACCAGAAAAGGCTACAAGGCTACTCACTGTGTAAGAGGAAAGCGAAGCTGAGATGGCCTCAGTGGCAGCTCCACTCATCACCAGTTTGTCCAGCTGACTGCAGAGCCTGTCCTCAGTAAAAGAGTCCTGACGCCCCCCTACTGGAGTCCTGCCTTCCTCCCTACCCCCACTTTCCTCCTCAGTGCTCTGACCATCGTCTATGCTGGACAGGATCTGAGAGTGAGCAGAAGTCACAGAGTAGTTCCTGGAGGAAGGGAGACCTGAGTCGGGGGAGTCAAACTCTACCAGAGGACGCTCCTCTGGGGGCACAGCAGCAGGTGGAGCCAGGGTGGTCATGACAGGAGTGCTGTCCTCGCCACTAGGGGTCTCCTGACTCCCTGCATCTGGCTCATCCACAGACATAAATACCTGAGAATGGAGGAGAGGTCAGAGAGCGTTATTTGATGAAAACAGGAGGACGTACAAGAAATACAAATATATCAGCTGGGTTAAATGTTACTGTGCTTGAATTCAGAACCATCGTTAGTCTGTCAAACCCAGGGTGTTTTCCTGGAAAAGCAACAAAGTTCTTATATTTCTGAATATGCACAGTAATGTTAAAGTATTAGCCACCTTTCTGATTTCTTCTCTTTCTGATGTTTTGCAACACTTGAAGCTGTAATATGTAAATCTATTTTTTTTTCTCTCATATGTCTTATATCTGTTACCATGACAACTAGATTGTGTGTATGAAACAGATTGTGTTTGGAAAAATCGAGCTCCTGTGCCTCACTGGTCATGCTAGCAGAAATACGCCACTTAGTCAGAATACACCAATCAGAGCCAGGAGGAGGGTCTTACCACTGTCAATCACACTTCTGTACACGCTGCTCAATGCACTAATGGCGGAGAAACAACTCACAGTAACAGGAAAGCTATAACTGTGCTAAACAGTCTTGGCATTCAGGACAGGCTCTTTTTCTGAACCAGCTGTAGCATGGCATAGAGAACAATGGGAGATGTGAGCACCCTGTACACAAGGGTGATTTACAGAGTTAAGACCCTTCTGTCTTTGATTGGTTGTTTCTATCTGAGCTGTGTATTTGTGCAAATGGCAGCAGGACCACAGGGAAGAAATAGAGGAGCTTGATTTTTTTCATTGACTTTTGCATAGCCATTTGTAAACATGTAGTTGTTCAGAGGTCTGCAGATAAGCAAATGATTTCTTGTAACTGTTATGTTACTGTCTCTTATTTTACTGTCACCACATAGTGAAAAACCTTTTTAATATAAAGGCTTATGTCATGTATTTAAACCAAAAATACAAATTTAAAATGATTACTCTAATTAAAAAATAAAATCGATAAAAATGTATTATCGTTATGTTACAGTTATGAATTAATCAATATTAACCGCAATTTGTGGTTAACTAACTTTGAATTTTGAACCTAAATGTGTGGGGTTTGTGAACAATAAAATTACAGTAGTAAGTTGTGTTAACTTTTTTATTAATTTTGTCAAATCTCGAGCAGCATGTTTTTGTATCATGTTACTGCATGAGTGAGATGGAAATGTGTTACATTTATCTGACTCTTGGCTGTTATCCAGTCAAATGTTCATTTTAGTGCAATTGACAGCTTGCAAAGATTTAGCATAATGTCCTGATCACAGTAAATGTTTCTCAGCAGAATTCATTGTGATGTTTAATAAAACTCATTATGAGATTAGAAGGTTTGTGCTATTTTAAACAAGAATTTAAATTTTTCTAAAGTAAAATTACTAGTTATTTTAACTTGATATTGTGAGTAAGGATAATAGAGAAATGTGTGCTCCTTAACTTGGTGAGGAAAATATTTTCCTACATATTGTGAAATAATTATTTGGTTTAAATTGCAGTATAAGTTAAAACTCACAGTACAACATAAATGAACTTAAAAACAGTGTTTAGACAACTTGACTGTTGTTGTTAAATCAACTTCATGAACTTTAATTTTTGTGTTAAAACTAAATCAATTTTCTTGTTGACTTAAATTGCACCACTTTGGCCTTGCTGCAAGAAGGTCCTGGGTTCAGTTCCTGGCCTGGTATCTCTCTGTACGGAGTTTGCATGTTCTCCCTGTGCATGCATGGGTTCTCTCCGGGTACTCCGGCTTCCACCCACAGTCTAAAAACATAACTGTTTGGTAAAGTGGTCTCTCCAAATTCTCCCTAGGTATGAGTGTGTGTACATGGTGGTTTGTCCTGTCTCTGTATTGCCCTGCGACAGACTGGCGACCTGTCCAAGGAGTACCCCGTCTCTTGCCCGGAATGTTAGCTGGAGATAGACACCAGCACCCCTCCTAAAGAGGGACAAGAGTCCAGAACAGGACCTGTCTGAGTAACAAAAATGATGTTGTTACTTAATGTAGAATCAATGTTATAAACACAGAGATGACAAAAGGAAGTGCGACATTTTTTAACATAAACAGTGGCATTAGTTTCCATAGAATCAGTATTGAGTTTTTATTGAGGCTATAGGACAGCCAAACAAAGAAAAAGCCAACAGTGACCAGGTATCACCAGTAGTTTTTTCAAAGAAAAAACTACTGGTGAAAAACAGGAAATATCAATCTATCAGCTGGGTTAGATTCATATCAACCCAACTGTTGAAGCCATGTTGCCGTCACAACATGGCTCCTCTATTAAACCTCTTATAAAGGTTCAGACTGTCATTGGAGTTTTATACATAATATAGCAAACTGTGGTGGGCACTGTTAGTTTTGAGCTGAGAGGAGAAGCTGTGCCAACCTAATGGTGAGTTTTCTCTCCACCTTTTGCAGCTGCAGAGTGCAGAGTGCAGCGTAACGCATCCACACAAGTGAAGAGGCGTGCAGCTGGTGCCTACGGTTTCTATTGTTGTTGTGTGTTACTGACTTATTGTAAGTAATACTTTATTTGTTCGTTGTATTAGAGTAATTTCATTGGTAGTTTCAGCTTGTGTTGGGTGGTGACACTGATATGTATTAGTCTGTTGTTATTGGGATACTACACATGATTTAGCTTTCCACCCATGAGCATATGCTGTCTAATTGCTGTGAAGTATTTCGCTTATTTTACTGATGTTTTCAGGTGTTCTTATTAGTAACCATTCTTGCTTTTGATAGTCCTGTTTATTATGAGCTTTAAGTTCTTTAATGTGCTTGGGTGCGTGAGTAGTAGTTAGTAAGCGTGTGAAGCTTGTAGCCAGCAGGTGTCACTGCTGCACTTTGTGTTATATAAGTATTTGCTCTGTAAATTAATATGGGCTTCTTTCTGTTGCACTTTAGGCCACACATTCCCATCATCATCCACCACATGGCTGTACCACTGCTCTGTGTGATTGAGAAAAGGAAATCCAAATTCATTTTATGTCCTGATTGACATTCAGTGACGAGTGTACTATATCCACCAGCCTTGCAGTATTCAATAGATCCTCATCCTCAAATCCACTGAAGAACGTTTTTGCCAGCATTTCATTAGGAACTAGCTGCTATTATGAGCTCAGCTGATGTGTAATTCCACCAGGTATTTTTCTAATTGCTGCTGGCTAGTCTGGAAGAGCTGAGTGTTGCAGTTGTGGGAGAGAGCTGCTCTGTGAGGTGGAAGCTTGGAAACAGCTCTGAGGAAGAGTTGTGTCTCAAAGGTGGGGCTAAATCCACCCAGGCGTTGTTCACAGGTGAATGGCTGCCATGGAGATCAAAGGATTCCTCAAATATGCATGAAAGAATCAATGCAACACTCCAGGTATGTTTTTGGAGAGGGAATTACATTATAACATTATGTATAGCTCAAAAAGTCAATTTTACATAATACTCCTATCTATATGAGGTTCATTCACACACTGAGTGGCAATAAAATGATTTGTAGCCCAGATTCAAACCAATTTCATTTCATAAAAGTGGAGCTAAGCTTTCCCATTGAGTGCTTTTTAGATGCAGCTGCCTGTTCACCTCATTACTGAGTGTGGAGTCTCTGTGAGCGAGCCTCAGGACGTGGCTGTCTATGCTGCTGCCCGATGACAGCTTGGCAAAGATGGCAGACTGCATCTCCTTCTCTCTCTGCTTGACGATGACCTCACAGGATTTCCACTCCCGCATTACCTGCTGGTAGCGCTCGCTGATCTTCGCATCATTCTCCATGAGGAAATAAAAACACAGAGAACTTAGAAGCAACTTGCAAACTTGAGCTGGGAGACAGGAGTGTGTGTCAGTGTTGCTGTACCTGGCTCATGTCGTTTTTGCTCATCCCGAACTTGTAGTGTCCCAGCAGGAAGGGCCACACCTCCTTCCTGATCTCATGCTGGACTCCTCCATAGTAAACCAGTCTGAGGAGCTCAAGCTCCTTGTAGTTCTGCAGATACACATAGGAAGGATAACAGATCTGGATAAGAGAAGAAATTCAAATTCAATTTAAATTATAAAATACTTTATTAATCCCAAAGGGAAATTAATTGGTCTTGTAACTCATTAATTTAGATTCTTCAAAGAGTTATTGAAGATGGTGAAGTTAGCAGATGTTCTGCACTGAACTTGATGAAGATACTCTGCCTTCCTAAGACAGCCTCATGAAGAGGATGGTCAGTATTCTCCATAATTTTCTTGATTTTATGAAGAATCCTTCTTTGCATTGTCATACCCGAGGTTCCACAGTTGTCTCCAGAACAGAACCAGCCATCTCTATCAGGCTGTTGAGAGGCTTTTTGTGTCCCTGGCTCTCAGCAAAAGAGAAGGCGCTTTCGACAACAGACTTATAGATGATCTGCAGCATCTTGCTGCAAAGCTTGAAGGATCTTAGCTTCCTCCAGAAGTACAGTCTGCTATGTCCCTTCTCATAGAAGTTTCACTTTTGTGTCTCCAGTCCAGTCTGTTTTCCAGATGAAATGGAGGTATTTATTTTTCTCATTCACCTCCACTTCTTCTCCTATGATGAAAAAGGTGTTTGATCCGATCCTATTTTTTCTGAAATCAACAATCATCTCAAGACAACAGGAAGAAAAAACCAACATGAAAGACGGTAGCGGATCAATAATAAAGGCGAGTAAGAGCGATGGGGACCCGCACAGAAAAAGACTCAGATGAGTGCTGAAGATAAAGGATGGAGATATGAATTGAATAATGATGACTTTGTTGAAGCTGATGAAAGATTACAGTTGCTGCCTTAATAGCTGTGACTATTGTTTGTTTGCTTAAACTGGTGGATACAGTTGTGGTGCTCCATTTGTGTTGCAAAAGAATTTCAAAAGTGTGCTGCTGAAAATTCTGACAAAACTGTTTAAGAAATATTATCAAAAAAACTATCAAATATGAAATATGAAGAATGTTAAAGAAAAATAGTTTCATTTAGAGTACAGATCTTATCCATCCATCCACTCTTACCCCTGATGAGGGCTGCTGGTGCCAGGGCGAACATTGTTGGTACAGGTCACCAAAAATGTCCTTGAGACACCATTATTTCTGTAAGGGTGTCTCTTTATTACCATGAATATGAGCTACAAAACTCATCTAATTCTCACTGACCCACCATGGTGAATTTGAAACATCAACATTTCAAATTCACCATCATGTGAATGTGAGAGGTGCAGAGATGTTGGAATCCAGTGACTGGGACAGATTTACATTCCTGTAATGATGCTGTAGTTCTACTGTGCTTTGCAGGCTCACTATCTGGACCTACCTTGCAGTCTTTCTGGTACTTGTTCCACACCTCTTTGCTGAGACCTCCGGATGCCTCACAAGGCCTGTCTGGGGGTACAATGTTGTGGGTGACCATAGCTGACAGGTGTGTCCGCACCGTGGAAAGGTGTCGACAGTATGCAAGCCCTGATGGACAAGTGAGACACGTGCACAAATTCACCAGCTGAGATCAGGAGGCAGACATTTCAGGAAAAGTACATGTTAAATTTGGTCCAAAATTATGGATGGGAAGAAAAGTCTAAAAATGAAACTGTGAAAAACAAAAAAAATTAAAACGATGCTTTATCATTTGAAGATGCACCAAGAACTCAATTGCCAATTGGAATCAGATTATGTTCCATTAGAGGTCACCTGGAAACTCAAAAATACATCTTTCTCCTGATAACTGAACTCACCGCACTAATAGTTACACTGTAAAACATGGTTTAAATTGAAAATGAAAGTCCACCTGTTACCTTAAAAATGCAGTTTAAGTCAACAAGAAAACTCTATTGGTATTAACTCAGAAATTAAAGTTCATGAAGTTGATTTAGCAACAAGAGGCATGTTGTTTAAACATTGTTTTTTAAGTTCATTAATCTTGAATTGTGAGTCTTAACTTAATATTGCAATTTAAACCCAATAATTATTTCTCAATGAAAGAAAAAACTGCCCTATGTGTTATAGAGCACACATTTCTCTATTACTAAGTTAAAATGACTACTTATTTTACTTTAGAATATTTGAAATTCTTGTTTCAAATTGCATGAGCAAAATCTTTTATCTGAATTTTATTAAACATCTGTAGCATCTATGGAGCCACACAAGATACAAAAACATGTCGTGAAGCACATAGGAAAGTAGTTCCCACGCCTGTCTTTTTCTTCTTTTCAGTTTTTTTTTTAAAGTGCTTAACCTTAAAACTCCAGTTTATTGAACTCTTGGAGACTTGAAAAAATTAACAGAGTTAACACAAATTATTGCTGTAAGTTTATCTTTCACAAACTCACATTTAAGTTCAAAATTAAAAATTTAAACTTTATTTGACTTATAGAGAAAATAGTAGACACAAAAGTGCGGCTCAAATGTTTTACAGTGTACCAACTTCAATATGACATGTTAAAAAATAAGTTGAGACTAGGGCTGTCACGATCAAATTTACTGGATGATAAATTGTCCCAGAAGTTATTGCAATAATATTGTGGTGTTGAGACAATTTTTAAGTGATACAGTGGTAATCTCATGATGATGCAAGAACACATTCTCAAAAGTCAGTAAACTTTAAATTCTAATGAACATTTAACACCTAGCCTAACTAGCTAGCACAATTGATAAAAAGTTTTTCAGTAATGGTGAGCTGTTTTTACAAAATTAGCACATTTAGCAGTTGACTAACAGCACTGAGACTCTCAGCTCTGATTGGCTGCTTCTGACTGAGCGGTGCATTTTTTCAGAGTGCAATTGTAGCTCTTGGAAGAGGTGGAGGATCTTTGTCTCATAACAAACTGTCACAATATAGTGACCGTTTTGATAAATATAGAACGTTTTCATAAAAGTTACATACATGGTGCAGCTTTGAAGACAAATCAGACTCAGTTAAAATTGGTGTAGCAAGTAAACTAAACTAAAGTGTAAAAACTAAACCTTTTACATTAAGACATATAGAGGTCATATGACATCATCTCTCTCATGTTGATTTTGGAAGAGTTTAAACATTCAGCTTATTTAAGTACAAACTTTATTACGCTCTCTAAAGTTATCACTTTGACAAGTTGCACCTGCACAACTACAAGATTTATTTCATTGGCTTTTAAAATCAACTGTGCAGCAGCCTGGAAGTCAGCTATGCAGAAGTCTCAACACAGAGTCAGTGAGAGATTATGCCAACGCAAACAAATTGAGTGTTGTATCAAGCCAGTTAGAGATGGAATTTCTTCTTGCACAAGGCAATAGTCCATTGTGTTTTATATAGACAACTGTATTACACAAAGAGCAAAGGACAGAATTAAATTAATTTGTTGGTAAGAAGAAAAATGAAAAAGAAAACATATCTGTTTTCACAACAAATGAAAACAAAATTCTGGATGTAAAATTAGAATAAAGCTATTTTACAAAATCCTCTCAGAGAAAAAGCAGTCTTAAAGAATGAGTGAGCAAAACAAATGAGAAAAGAAGATGGTGAACTTACATCCATAGAAGGCTCTGGAGACGATCTGCCGCTTCATGTTCTGACAGAGCATCTTCAGTGGAATACTGGTGGACAGAAATCAGGTCATTGTTACTCCTCTCACTTTGTTCAAAAAGTTACAAAGATTCTCTCATCAGATGTGACTGTGCCAAAAATTGGAAACCTCACTGGGTTCTAGTTTTTTTTATGCATGTACCCTGGGAAGTAGCTGGACCAGCTGAGTCTAATGATTTAGAGGGAGATGCAATACATTTGGCTTCATGGTGCATTATTTAAAGTCATGAAATGCTGCAAGCAACACAGAAAGAAAGGATTGAAGTGGTCATTTATTATATGGCCACTTCATAGTGAAATATTTCTTATGACAAGAATTCTGATTCATCGTTTATTCAATAAATTTAAGCTATTGATGGTATGTAAGAAAAACAAAACTGACAGTATGATTGGAAATAATATTTTTACTAGTTTCCCTGTTGTTTGTTACATGAGAACATCAGTAACTATCAGTAAATTTGAAAACATGATTAAATGAAGCTGTGTGCAGTTCAGTGATAAAAACAGTTTTTTTTTTTTTAAAGCAAACAGCAACTTGTTTCAAATAGAAATAATTTTCAAGAACAACATTTGTGTTAGTGGCTTTATGACTGCTGTGCCATACAAAATAAATAATGGCTATTTCATCATAATAGTACTGTTATTACAATAGTTCAAAAAGATATGGTGATAAAACTGGAAGTCCAAACAGTTTTCATTTGGGTGCATACGTGTGAATGTCCGATGGCTGATGCAGGCAGGTGCAACCAGCTGTGTAGTCAAATGACGAGTTGCTACCAGCTGTTGAGCAGGACTGGCACAGGAACTCTTGAGCAGTTACTTCAGTCTGTTGCCACGACGACGGACTCCCACCAAAACCTTGCATCTCCATCATCTCCCCGTGGTCTACAAGGGGAGAAGAACGACAGACATCTCAGTGCTGGCTTGTGTTTCCTGCATCCACTTCACTCTGGCTCTGGATTCATGCCTTCTATATTATGACCTACGTCCCTCAGCTCAACCACAAATACATCTGTCAATGTATTTTGGATAATTACGATAGGGAGAGATGAGAAGATGGATTAACGTGGTGTAGAGAGGAAACTAAAAGTGAAAGGATGGGAAGCAGGAATGTTGCTGTGGGAGAGACAGGTGGGGGCGTGGATGCTCAGATTCCATGCAGTCACTCAGAGAGGGGGTGAGGGTGTTGGTGATGGAGGGGTGGGGGACCGTAGAGCTCTAGGAGAGCAGGAGAGGGAGTGAGGGAGCGAACAGTGAGGACAAGTCTCACAGTTAGAACATGCAGGATGCACTAAGCCAGAGAAAAGACAAGACACACCAGAGGAAGTCTGCTCAGGAGCAAATGGCACTAACAGGCACACAAAGACTGGAGAGGCAAAACTGGAGAAAAAAAAATCAGGAAAACGTCAACATCAATTTAATGCTCTTCACCTTAATTCTTCAGGTTGGAGCTGATGACCTGTCATAAATATGAAGATGTGCTTTGGTTGTTCAATAACTCCCTCCTCCCCACCAAAAATAAACAGGTAAATAAAGAAAGAAAAGTAAACATAAAAAAAATATTTGAGAGAGATCAACATCTGACCTCTCTCCTCTACTTTAAAGCTAGACATGATCTACGACTGGCTCAGTACTGCAACCCCGCTCACACAACCACTCCATGTCTGCACTACTGCGGAACCCCACAGGACCGGACTAGAGGGGATGGAGGAGGTGGAGGCAGGGGCAGGAGGGAGGGGTGCCAGGGGTTAGAGGGATCAGTGAAGAATTACAGTGAACAGCATCGCAGCAGACGACAACACAAACAAAGGAGACAAGCAAGGAGGTCAGCAGACTCCAGAGACAAAAACAGAAGAGGCTAGGGGAGGGGGGCACTGTCATCACAAGTCTACACAATACACGCTCCCCTCTATTCCATCAAAGTAATTACTCTAATAAAACAATTAACAAAATGATTTGGGTGCACATTTCCATGCAAGAAATGCCAAGCACATAGCTGCTGAGAAAAAAAAAACAATTTAATGAACTAAAAGGAATTACTCAAAAAAAATAAATAAATCAATAAATAGCACTACCTGGCAACATCTGTACAATCCCAACAGTGGTGAGTGGCAAGTCATGTGCAAAGAACTTTCTCATCAAAATTGTGAAAGGCGTATCTAGCAATAAGTAACTTGTCCAAAACCCTAGAAACAGGAGAACCCAGCATGTCTGAACAGATGGAAGCATGGGGGATATATGTGCAGCCCCTATGTGTGGTGGTCTCTCCCCTATGTGTGGTGGTCTCTCTTCTAACAAAGCCTGTTTGAAATCTACATAAGTCCAGCCAGCCATCTGGATGGCATTGTTTAAAGACAGTGATAAACAGAGAGGAAGTGGTGCTCTGAAGCTGTTATGCTTTTAACAGCTTGCCTCAAAACAAATATAATAAAACAAAAAGAGGTAATCTGTTGTTGACTGAAGAGTATAACTGTTCTGTTGGCGTATCAGGAACAGTGAACCTCAGGGGTAAATGTTTTAGGCTCCTTTAATATGTGCAATCTGAATCTCAATTATATTGATGCTCAATTCTGACATTATCTAGGTTTCCATTATAAATAAAATTGCACAAAATTGATATTATAAAAAAAAACATGAAAACTTGTCAAGTTCTAAAAAAAAAATTAAAAAACCCAGCATGTTTTTTTGATAGAAAGTTGTTGGGCTGGGATGAAGTGGTCTTTAAGCTGTATTGAAATAGATGTATTTCACAAAACCCCAACGCTAAAGAAAGCTGTGAAACTACAGAGAACATGGAGTGAATCTTGTCTCGGAAACAAACAGGAACAAAATGTTTCCCTCACTGTTCTCACAGCTGTTAGGAAAAGAAACACATCTCATGATTCTCTAGCTTGCACAACAACAAACTTTATCTGTCAAACAAATGACTTCATGTTTCACATTAAAGGAGTAGACAGTGAGTTTCATCTGATTACAAGTTAATAAGCCCCTGTTGCTGCAAAACAAGGACAGGTCTACATCTGTCCATCACTGTGCTTGACACCTGAGAGCTTTATGTGCTGATGAGTTTGCAGACTCCATGGTGTGACAATAAACACCATGAAGTGTTTATTGGACAAGTGACCTTCAGAGCTGTGATACAGCTCTGAAGGTCAGGGTGTTTGGACATGGTGTTGCACATTCTTCCTTTACATGAGTCAATTCTTTCTAGGTACTCTGACTTCTTTCCACTGTCCATTGTCATGTTTACTGCTCCTAACTGCTCCTAACTGCTCCTAACTGCTCCTAACTGCTCCTAACTGCTCCTAACTGCTCCTAACTGCTCCTAACTGCTCCTAGGTGTGTGCGTGCACACACATGCGTGCATGCGTGCATGTGTGTGTGTGTGTTTGCATGTGTGTGTGTTTGTTTCCATGATTGTTTCCAAAGTCATGAACTGGTTACCTGTTCGTGGTAACCAGTTTATAAACAGGTAACCAGTTCATGATTACCTGTTCATGAACAGGTAACCATGAACCAATTATATAGACTAATCCTAGTTGCAGTCTTACATAATATTAACAACCAGCTAATTGTGGAGGTTCCTTAAATCTAATGATAAATCAAATAGTTTAAAATGTTGACTTATACAGAAATTATTAACATACTGTCTGCCATCTTTGTCAGAAAATCTTAATTTTAATTTTAATTAATTAAAAGTTCTACAAGAGAAAATAGGATCAGCTAAATTTGGTAGTAGCAGGTCAAATAGAGTTTTGGACCACATTTCTACTTCCCCATGTCCCTGATAGTTTGGTTGGACCGAGCCTTCTCCTCACTGTTGGGCTCAGCTTCAGGCAGCACACAGACAGGCAGGCAAAGCTGTGGGGGTAGGAGGCTAGGTAGGGGAAGGAGGGAGGGCGGAAGAGGACACTGAGAGGTGGGCAGAGGAAGAGGGAGGTGGGGAGGGTGGAGTCTGAAGCTGGAGTGAGGTCTAAGGGATGGGGATGGGGCAGCAGGATTGGTGGTGTGTTAAGGTGATAAAAACCTTTCAGGACATTAGGGTCTGTGAGGTTCCGCGAGCAGATCATTGAGATCATAGCATGGAGTCTATCTTCCTCTTCCTCATCGTCATCCAGCGACGGTGCGCGGCTGCCCGTGGTGTGGTGGTAGTTTATAGTGACTGCTTGCACCAGCGAAACAACAGAGAATGGAATTAGAAAAGGGTTGCCCTACAAGCCTCGGAAAGAAACGACCTGACTTTGCAGTAGCAAGCCATACACCTCAAACAGAGATAAGTGTTAGCAGCAGAAAGAACGATTTTACTTCATGATCACGTCTGCCCTGGTAATGTTTGACAGATAAGATGGTGTGAAGTGGTTACTCACTAGCATCATATCGGTATCCTGGGTAGACGATGCGAAAGACGTAGTCAGCAGCTGTCTGCTCCTCGCCGTTCCTGTCCTGCTCCATGAGGTGTGCTGCGCTGCTCCTCTTCCGCAACTTAGGGAACACTTTTCCCTTCAAGACACAAGCAAATTTCAATATTAGACTTAAGAGACTTTAACCATCTGGCTGACTGCAAGCCAGATGGTTTGGAATAGGCTAGAAAATGTATGCAGTTACTGAATTTTATTCTTCCACTGCCAAATCCCAGACTAAGGTTAGTTCTCAGGCTCCTCTCCTGTGGAACCAGCTTCCAGTTTAAGAGGCAGCCTACTTTTAGAACTATACTTAAAATGCTAATTTTTGATAAAGCTTATAGTTGCTTGCTTAGTTTATTCTGATCTATTTCTATAGTTATGCTGGTATGGGCTTAGGCTACTAGAGGAAAAACTGATCACTTTTTCTCACTTCCTTCCCCTACTCCTCTCCAATTTAACTATTTGCTGTTATTTCAGCTATTAACTTTTTGTTTCTTTCAGTTATTTTTCTCTCCATAGAAGCTACACCAGGTCTGGTGTTCTGATTGGTTGTAATTCTTTCCTGGAAGAGGACATCAGCTGATATAACTAATCATTCTCCCTCTCTTGCTATAAACTTTTTACTTTAATGGACATCAAAATGATCCTTCATCAGTTCACCTGTTTATTCTTGTGTCTCTGCTCTGTTGTCTCAAACCACCAGTTGGTTGTGTCAGATGGTCTACTTCCAACCTTCTGCTGGAGATTTCTTCCTGATAAAAGGGAGTTTTTCCTTTCCACTGTCGCTACATGAATGCTTGGTAAGAAGTATTGAAATAAAGTCAGTGACTACATGCAATTTGCTGGGTTTCCTTAGATAGATCCTTTTAATACTATTTTGGAGAATTACTGTACTGTTTGATAGTTAGGATAAATTGAAATGTATGTTTTCCTTTCATGACACAAGCAGTTTTCAATATCTGCTGTTATCTGATTGTTTTTGTAAAGTCCTTTGAGACAACTTTTGTTGTGAACTAGCGCTATATAAATTAACTGAAATGACTTGTTTATAATTGTTGTTACCTTCCCTTTCTGGGACCAGAGGGGAGGTTCCAATTGACCTCGTGGAAGAAGTCCAGTTTCCAGACAGGAGAGGAAGGCCAGGAGATGGCCGCCGGGGGGAAAGTGCAGTGGCGGTCTCTGGATCCCATCCTGACTGACGAGTACCAGCGTTCCACCACAATCAGCTGCATCATGGAAATAAAAAGTTCACACAGAAAAAAGCATGGGATGAACTATAGAATGGGTTGTGTAGCACAGTTTTTCTGTTTTTGCAACAGAGGCAAATAAACATTCACAAAACATAAAAGCCAGATTTTAAAGCAGCAGCAATTTGCAACTTAAGAGCTTAATAGTCCAATCAGGCGACAGCGTTTAAAATACTATTTTCTCAATTCAAAAATAACTGACAATGTGTGTACTCACGCCGTTGGTGACAGTGGATGCAAACAATCTGGCGCAGAGGAACAGTGAGTGCATAGTCCCAATAAATACTAAAAGTGAAAAAAATGTTTTCAGGTTCAGAGACAGTCGTTTAGCTCACATCAGTTACAACATATCACTAAATGCTTTTCTTTCCTAAGAGCTGTGATTTCTGAGTTTGCCCCAACCTTTTCTCCAGGTCGCAGTCCCCCAGCGTACCATTGATGAGCTGGTTAGGTGTCCACTTTAGCGTGAGGTTATCCCCAGCTTGATGGAGTGACAAATAACCCCGTAACACCTCCATGTCCTTTTTCTACCATTTCAGATAGAAGAAAAAGATCTTAAGTGTTGAGATCAAAGTTCAAAGTTTCAGGGGGTATACTGAGGTGCTTTGTCAAAAGTTTTGTTTTTTCACAGAGTGCTGTAAAATGGTCGCCCCATTAAAAGTTCCTCCTGTTTTTAATTTTTCTTCAAATTTAAATCCTATTAATTTTTACATCAGGAAAACATAAACTGAGGAAATAAAATTTTAGTTTTTAAAGAGCAGTATTGTATATTTTCCACATATTGACATTTTAAAAGCACAATTAAGTAACTATGTTAACTTCAGTTGTTAAAAAAAATGCTGTATGTGTTAAATATGACTTTTAAAAAGTTTGACTTATTGAAATTGGGCCTCTGTCTAAAAACTCCTGCTCTTTCTGAGGCGTCTTCAGGAAGTCATCACAGTATGACTCTTCTATTAATCCTGTAACAACATTTTTACCAGCGTTTCACTGAGAAGTAGCTCCTATAATGAGTTCAATTCCACCAGGTGTTTGCTAATTGCTGCTATTTAGTCTGAAGGAACTGAGTGGGAAAGTTGCGCTCTGTGAGACAGAAGCCTGGAAACTGCAGGTTTGAGGAGGACTCGTGCTCTGAAGGCATCTTAAGGACATGTGCCTTAAGATGTAATCTCAAAGTGTTGCCTTCGAGATTAAAGGATTTCTCATACAGGCCTGAAAGAATCAAGGCAACACGTCAGGTATGTTTTTGATCAGGGAATACCGTCATAACATGATGCAAGGCTCAAAAAAGCAAATTTGCTCACCTGACATGAACATGAAAGCATCTTTATGAACGTTTATGACTGTTGTCATGATGCGTCATTTGGTAAATGATGTCACTTTGGCAAAGTTGCTTTAAAAGTTGCAATAAAAGTTGATTAAAAGTGCCACATCAGTCTTATGCATACAAATAAAGTGTTACCAACAAACTACCAAAAGCACAGAAAATGTACAGGGCTAAATACATCTGCATAGAGCAGATCCCTTACATATTGAACTGAAACAGCTCAATAGGTGAAACATATTTTCAAAGTTTGTTTTGAAACACAATTTACTTTAATATAAATGAGCTATTTTTATTTATTTTATTCTATTTGCTTTATTTGTCCCTCAGTGGAAAAAATTATTTGTACCAATGTTAAATTGATAGGTAAATGGGAGTGCACAGTGGCACATCAAAGATTGTAATAGAATGAAATGAAATAACTGCACAACTGAATTAAAGGTACATACTTCCAAAAAGGATATTAACTGTTATCTTGTCAATTGTTGGGCGTACTTACATTTCATATATTTTCCTAAAAGAAAGTTGACTTGTTCCCTACTTATTTGTTTTTACAAATCAGAAGTGCTAATAAATGTGGTCAGCATATACAAGAGTTGGTCACAGAGTGGTAGAGTCTACCGGTTGCACCAGGACGTTGTTTTTGCCGTATAGGAGGTGGGTTCTGGCGTTCTGATGAAGAGACTCCACATACTCTCTTGCAGATGCAGCAAACCTGTCTTCTGACATGCTCCCACTCGACTGCCTCTTACGTATCTGAAAAAGGATGTTCACCCTTTAGTTTACAACAGGATGTCTCTCTAACAACAAACATCCTGAGATTTGATCTAAATCATCCTCCAGACTCACGCCCAGAGCGGGTCGACGGCCGGATGACACATCTAGGCTGCGGTGGGCCCCGTGGATACGGTGACGCTGAACCAGCTCATTCGCTGATGGGTCTGTCCAGAAATGATCGGAAGTTTTCAGCTTAGTGTATTCCAGGGCACACGGCCCCACTGCAGATACAGAATACAAGCAGAAAACACACTTAACAGAAATTTGTTCAGTTTAAACTTTCCAAAATATGGGTGGGGTGATCGGGAAATATTCATTTCTCATTTATAGTAGTTGCATAACTATCTTGCGCACAAGAACAAGTACGGGGTGCAGTTTGTAAAGTTACATGGTAATAAAAATAATTAAGTTAAGTATTGTATTTTGTTTGGAAAAAATATCTAGTTTGAAAATGAAATGTTTAGTTTGGATATTAAATGTATATTTTGGAAAATAATTATTTTGTCTGGATCTGTTGGAATGCTACTACTCAAGTAACCCTAATCAGAAAGGTTACATGCAAAGACTGGGGAAGGAATGGTTACTTCGACATCCCCAGTCAACACTAAGTGCTAAACAACTAGTAGCTCAGTGTTCCAACATCCGCAAACGACAATTGCTGTCACAACTTGAGATTGATGAGGTACAACACAAATGCTACGGCAAAAAGGAGGAACCTGGAT
>CAEGAA010002959.1:0-37367 GCA_903067105.1 Poeciliopsis infans | reverse complement strand
TCTATCTATCTATCTATCTATCTATCTATCTATCTATCTATCTATCTATCTATCTATCTATCTATCTATCTATCTATATATATATATATCAGTGTTGGATCTGTCAGTGTTGGAGTTTCATTTACATTTGAAATATTGTCAGGAACATGCTGCATTTATTGGCACTGTTAGCAAAAACATTGCAAAAATGGTACATTTAAAGTTTGAGGAAATAAACCAACCTACTCTGTAAAACTCTGAACACATTGTTGCAATACGTCTTGAAAATGCACAACTCTCTGACAATGCCCTGTAGGTTGTAAGTAGACCTTCACATAAAGGACCACTTGACGTTAACAAAGCTGTTCTCTTTCCTGATTTGCAAAGTTTTTGTTACGGCCCTGGGCCTTGTGAGCTGGGCTGCAGGTGTTTTTGGGCGTCTGCAAATGGCTCCTGCTCTCTACAGGATCTGTTGCTGATCTGTTCCTTAGAAGCACAGAACATTTCAACCCGGCCGTCTTCCACCTTCTGGGTCGCCCTCGGTGTCCGCTCTGCCTCCTGACCCGCGCAGCGCTCTGCCGCCAGGCCTCAGCTTCCCTCCTCAGGCACATCTGAGTCTGTTTTTGCACCTCAATATTTTTTGCGTTACGCCACTGGCGCTGACATTCACAATTCGTTGTAGTTCTTGTTAATATGTATTAATTTTCTGCACCTTAACCACTGCATGAATCTGTCACTGTTATGTAGTTTCTAAAACATCAGATTCAATGTGTGCACATAACAAATTGCATTGTGGAAAGTCTATTTTTGCCTGTTCATTGGAACAGAAAATGACTGTGGTCAAAATCTTCATATGTATAATTTCGGTCTTCCGGTCCATCTGCATGCATGCGTGTGCTGCTGTGTGTGTTTTGAAAGTACTTATTAATCTCTTCATGGCCTTTCACTGTTTTATAAATTCCTGATTGTGTGTCATTGTTTGGGCTTCATTTGTTTGAACACACACCCTGTAATCATGCTCGCAAATATATAGATTAAAAAAAAAAAAAAAAAAAAAAGCTGCCATTTTCATCATGGCACTAACAAAGTGCATTTGAAATCATTCTGACTTCCCCTGAGCTTAGCCATCAGAGCTCACACAATACCAATCAGAAGAAAAACTGTCAGCTTCAAAGCCTGAAGCTTGACTACATTAATAATATAATAAAACAGCAAATTGAATGTGTGGGCGAAGGGGTGTGGAGAACGAGTGTCTTGAAATCCTCCAAAGACATCCGTCTTTGTTCCTGACTCTTGCTTCTTTTTCATGATGACTCATTGAAAGTGAAGGCTAATGACAAAATAGCAGGCTAATTCCTGTAATTATCCGTGTTTGTCAGTGGAAATTTGCGAATGACAGTGCTTCTTTCTCCGATCTTTAAGCCGGTGGCTTCGGAGGTGGCATTGTTACCAACAAAGCCTTCGCAGACAGGTCATGAATTAGGGATGCATAAATGTGGTTGGCAACAGAAAAATGGCTCCCCTGAGGAATGCTTATACAACAAACGTGACCCCCGGCAGTAAGCTGGAATATTTATTTATTTTGCGTGTGTGTGTGTGTGTCTGTGTGTGTGTGTGTGTGTGTCTGTGTGCTAAGAACAATTCAGTATGAGTTGAGAAGGCTCCAGAAAAACATACTGCTGAGGAAAAAGCACCAGGATGACCAACATAATCCTGGTGCTTTGGGGACGCATGCACTGTACATACTGTACGTTCGTCACTCGGAAAAATGTTTTCAGGGACTTTGACAGCTTAATGAGGCGTTAAAAAAGTCAGCCAATTCTAATTTAGTCTTCTTGTAATAAAACATTTTAAAACTACAAAAGAGGTCCACCTTTATAAATAAACTGATTCGGCAGAAAGCAGCATCGGGAAGGAGGAGAAGGTTGTTCTTGGCAGCTATTCTAAACACATGCAGGCTGTAAAGGAAGATATAGGAAGAAAAGTGGCTTTGTTCGTTTAAGGAAGTGGGACTGATCGCAGCAAAGCAGATGGAAGACCTGATCTGTCTCACAACTGTTTCACAGCAGGACCTGGCTCAAGTCCTGCGAACCAGGGCCGTCAAACCTATTTTCGTTTTGGGCCGTGTCAAGATCAGCAATGTCCTGGCTGGAGCAGGATGTATTGGTAATGCTGCCAGCTTACAAACTTTTAAAACTTGAATAAATAGCTGTCTCTGTTTTGCATTCTTCCTGCATTCGGGCTCCCCTCTATTCTGCAAAGCCCCAGAAAGCAGTAAAAATGATTTAACCTGCGTTTAGACATTGACACTGTCATACATATGACATAACATGAACATGAAGGAGTCTTCATAAATGTTTATGACTGTTGTCCTGAAGTATTATTTGGTAAATGAGGACACCTTTAACACAAAGCTGCTCTAAAAGTTGCATTAAAAGTCCATTGAAAGCACCAGCTTTGCATTAAAGTGTCATTATTTGCTGAATTGCACTTCATGAAGTCATGGACATTCATGAAAACTCCTTCTTCTTCATCACAGATGTTATGCCAGTCTTATGCACACCCTGTCAAATAAAGTGTTACTGAAAAATTGTAGTTGTGTAGCAAGAATCCTAATTTCTGAGCAGAACACCAGAAAGGATTCCGTAGTGACAGGATGTCGACGGGGCAGACACTTTGTGCAGGTCAATAATACGAGAGTTTCAGATTCCTAATAAACCTGTTGTGTCAATAACAAAGCCCTTCCACTGCTGAAACAAATATCTTGCAAATTTAGCACACGTCTATGAACAATTTAACATTGTTGGGACATATTTTCAACATAAAAATGTTGCTACGCTAGTAGTAAGAAAAGCTATAAAATGATGAGAGAATTATTTAACTTTCTAGATTTCTCAATTGTCATGTTTGTCATTCATAAAGCAAGGACTTCAACAGCTTTTTTAAATTATTATAATTCTTTTTTTTTACAAAACCTAAGTTATGTGCCTTAATATACAAAAATAATCCTTGCAAGCTGGAAAGTATAAAACTGATTGGTGTGTGAAACGAGTTCTGCAGTGGTCAGTGGCCCCAAGCTCCAGAACGTGAGAGCTTAGAAACATTAAATTCAACAAACAATCCCAATCAATATACGTTGCAACTTTTTTTATTATTATTATTATTATTTTTGGCAAGAGAAGCTTTAAACAGGCACAAAGTGTGTCAAGGACCTTGTTAGGGTTCCATCATTTTATTGGTTCATTATGGAGCTGTGAACATTACTGCCATTAACTAGAAGAGAGTGCATATGTGGGAGGGCAGTACATCTGACAGCTGAAGAGCCTCTTTGAGAGTTTGGGTCCCTCCAGATCGCTGAAACAACTGTTCCCCCTAACAGCCATTCGAGGAAAATAAGCCACATCTTTGCAAGCTCTCTCGCCCTGCACACGCGCACAAACACACCCAATCCCAGCTAAAAAAACAACTTTGACCCGGAAAGGGTTGAGTGGCTCTCTACTTCCATTTCTGTAAGAATAATACACTTACCGCCTAAATGTATTCTGGTTACGGAATAAGTGCCTCTGTAGTTTCATGTCCTACCTGGGTGAATCACTCTACAGAGTGTTTGTAGGAGATCATCATTCTGTTTCAAAAATCCTGCTTTATGGTATTTTTTTTTCCAACTTCACAGAAACTGTTTTCCTGTATTGTGGCTGGTTTAGTATGACACAAAAAAATTGCCCTAGTTTAGTCTTTTTCGTTTTTTCTTAAATATCAGATTTAGTTTGACATCTCGCATTCCTAAAATCAAACAATGGCAAGTCATGCAATAGAGAGAGCTAATGTAAGGATCCACGTGTCATCAAAGTGGAACAGAATATTTTCCTCATAGTCGTCGTTTTGTCTTTTTTTGAGTGCCAATAAAAGTTTTACAACATGAACATAATGACAAATATGAACCATAAATCCTTGACCCGTTTCTTTGCCTGCGTGAAACTTTTATACCTTGAAGCTTCAGGCTCAATAGACCTGACCTGCAGCCGCCAGCCTTTCTTCACTCATTCCTGATCTTATCAAGGGAGATATTTGGATAAAAAAAAAAAAAAAAAACTGCATTAAGCAGCTAAAGTGCCACTGGAATTTCATACTTTTTTTTTTCAGTTTGTTTTTCCTTTTCACCCACCTCGCTTGCTGGTTTTGGTCAGAACGGTTGACGGCGCCAAACTGCAGCTTCGCTTTCGTCAAAAGCGAAGTTGGATGTCCAATCCAATAGCTCACCATCATCAGCATGTGACTGTGCTCTTTGAAATTTCATTTTGATATATATATATATATAGGGGATGACAAATAAAATGGATTATTATTATTACTATTTTACACATTCATTTAAATCAGGTCAACGTGTGAAACACCCTTAACTTACTTGCAGTTAAAAATATTAACTGTCCTCCATGCAGTTGTGTTTTCAGATTTGATCCTTTTGACTTATTGTTGCATTGTCCAATGGACCGGTATAATTTTAAAAATTTTTTATTGCTGTTATGGGTGAAGAATAAATGACACACCTTGATCTAAAGAGGTAACGTGTCTATCCCAGCTGTCTGGTTCTCCTGATGTCGTTGGTCTTCATGTTCTATGTAATAATCCCATTTAGCACATCCAGGAAAATGTCCCTTAATAATGTACTGGGAATGTCTTATATCTTAGTAAACTTGATTGACACATTAATTGAATATTTGTTAGATCTATATGTCTTAAATGTATAAAAAGGACAAACAAAATTGACTTTTTTTTTTACCATAGTGATGAAATATGTGAAGGATTACATAAATTATACTTCAGTTAACACTTCAGTATGCAACAGTAAGTTCAACATATTGTAGGATGAATTTTTCTTGAGTTTCAAGTTGTGCAAAGTATAAATTAGCTGAAGAACAAAAAGAATCCCCACTTTTCCCATTTTCCTTGAGGGGTCACTCTATTTTGTGTGCATCTATGAACTATTTCAGGTTGCATTCGTCCTTATAGCCACATGATGGCAGTGTTGCCTTAAATAGAATCAAGCTATGCTCCACTCTTTAATCTTTCAATGACAGTTTTTAATAAGGTGTTGCACAAACAACAGCAGCATTTTAAAGCGAGAGCTTTTCAGTCACTACTCTGTGAACTTGGACATCTGTTCATGTCCAAATGCTGACGGCTGAAGACGCATGAAGTCCGTATGAGTAAATGAAAGATTTTCTGACCTTTACTCTTTACAAGGTTCTAAGATTCCTTCAAAAGGGTCACTGCATTAAATGTTAATTTCTGTATCAAGATATCACAGGTGAACACCAGAGATGTAGCTTATTTTATCCATTAACACAGGACAAAATGTTTTTCGGGGAAACAATCGGCCTGATCCCTTGTGGCCGGTTCTACTGAGTGGCTGAAGTGACATCAGAAAGACTTTCTTTTAGAATCCTCTCTGACTCTGGTCACTTTCCATTTCTCACTTTCAGTGGAACAAAATGTTTCGACGAGCTTTGCGCACATACCGCCTGCCTCAGACTTTGACTAGGTCCCTGGACTTTATACTTCTTCATTCCAAAAAAAAAAAGTTTTACTTCTTGGCTCATGCTCTGGGTTCAATTTGCACATTTTGTACGAACACAGTTTATGAACACAGGACCCCTCTCCTTCCTGAGCCACGTGATGGTTGGATATTCCCATCATTTCTATGTTTGCATGTAGTAGTTTTAAACAGATGGACACGATGCTGTAAGCATCGGTCAGTTGTTTCTGAGGATAAACCAACCCTGTACAGGTTTCAATACATCTGCAGGTGTGACTCCAATTACCCTATCAGAGGTTGCCAAAGCTATGACATCATCATCTGAGCTTTCCCTGGTTGCTCAAGAGCAAGTAATCAATGTGTATGCAAGCCTCTGATTTTGAAGACATTAGTAAATAAATATATGACATGATCTCTTTCTCATCATTGTGGCATTTTGCAAGTAGACATAACTTGGGTCATCCTACCTGACCTAAAATAAGAAAAGTTTGGTCCAGTTTAATGTTAAGACGGTGAGAAACATTATGTGTCTTCTTATTCACAAACACAAACCGGCTGAACAGACACCAAGCACAACATTTTGAAATACATATTTGTTTTATTGGTGACAGGCTGGTGATGAGGCATTAATGCAAAGTATAACCGACGCCGCAAAACTGCAATTGAACAAATAAGACAAGACACATAAGGAAAAATAGCTAAGACCTTTGTGCATTCACGAATGGCACTAAAAGTTTGTGTAAATAATGAAGCTCGTCGGTGTGGCTGAGTGATGCCGCTCACTCCTTCTGGTTAAAGATCTTTTCGTTGCAGAAATGTTTCTAGATGTTGACAAGCAGATAACCTGAGGCATGAGACGCAAGCTTGCTAGACTGACCCCTCAGAAATACGTCCACTGAACCACCGGACTTCAAGACTGGCCGAACCAAAGACGCCCTTCACTAAACAAGAATAGATCCGTCACAGACCAGGATTAAAGCTGCTACGCTGTAGTAACTTGTGCATCACGTAACGATGAAAAAATATACAGCAATTATTCATTTAATGACACAATACAAACAATTTGGTTCCTCAAAAGTAAGGCTAAACACTGCGGGCATAGAGACGTGTGGGAGGGCCGACCTGGAGTAGACAGCACATTTGTGAATCTGTAGAGCTAATTAGCTTCCTGTTTGGCCATGCCGAGTGAGGCTCATGCAAATCATGCAGTGCAGAAAGAGCGCCGAAGCGAGTGGAGGCTCCTGAAGGTTGTTCAACTTGCACACTAAACCTAACAGCTTTACTTTTCCTCTGACAGATCACATCTCAAGTGATGGTTTGATTTTTGCCAATGGTTCCTCCGACTCCGGGTAACAGGACGGTTTCGGCGTTTCCACGTCACAGACTTGAGTGAATAAGGAGCAAAATGTTAAGAAAAGATTGTTGCAAATGTTTTTTTTTTGACACGCATACAGACACGCACACAAGCGGATCAAAGCAAATCAGCCCCACAAATGAAGCAGTGGGGGTGAAACACTGGAGTAGCACATGGCTATTTATTCAACGTCCATAGAATGTTAAAATGACCTTGAAAAAATTATTTTCATGCTTGTGAAAACTGAGGAAATAGTCTTTTCAAACATCTTGTTGGAAAAAGAATAAAAATAAGCCATAGTCATTGCTCAGGTACAATGTTAACCTCTTCCTACACATAAACCTCTGAATCTTCTTCCTAGTGTTTCGACTTTCAGTTCTTCTCATATGTGTTCAAATAAATAAAGGTCTGGTGACCCTATGGGCCATTCCAGTGAGTTTCACCTTCTTTCTCTGAAACCACTAAAGCGTTTCCTGGGCTGAGTGTTTGTTCTGGTGTCATTCTGGGAAAGCTGCACTTACTTCGCATTTGGATCTTTGGACTTTTGTCAAGATATTCAGGCACATTTTCTTCACTTGCCCTTAGCTTAGATTTTACTTAACAAACTCTATGCGATTCTCAATGTGTGTCTCTCTTTTTATTTTTTTGCAGTTTTCACAGACGTCATTGTGGTCTGTTAAAAACTTATTGTTTTTAACAAAAAAAACAAAAAAAAAAACCCTGCACCTGCAAATTATCCCAAAGCTCCGGATGAGTGGCCTCTTCAAACTTTGACACCGGCTCGTTCTTTTGACTGCTCTTCCAGAGATGCTATGCAGGGAACTTGGCTGTGACTGGACTATGAAATGAAATAATATTCTTTTCACTTCCTGATTGTAGCTCAGCAGCACTCCCTGCACAATTCAGTGGTTTAGAAAATGCATATGTAGCGATGACTTTTAGCTTCTTTAAAGCTCTCTTTGCTTCTATTCTCCTTTTCACACTGTGCAATACTTCAGTCATATAAAACCTCTATCAGTTAGTACTAAACAAGCTGATATTAATTTCAAAGTAACTATAAACTGTCTTGTTTTGTTGCCTGCACTTTCTATGCATCAAACATGTAAAACTAATTCAGTGCCATTCCAATTTTTTGACCCACAATATAATCAGTGGACTAATTTGCTTTGACTTCAGTGTGTATATATATATATGTGTGTGTGTGTGTGTGTGTGTGTGTGTGTGTGTGTGTGTGTGTGTGTGTGTGTGTGTGTGTGTGTGTGTGTGTCAAATCCACGGTATCAAAAGTGTTCACGCAAGTTTCACTGCTAACTTCTTCCCTGCATTTAATTCTTTTGTAAACATCGCCATCAATCAAACTCTGACAAGTGAGTCTGTGAAAGATCTATCGTTAGATTACAAAAGCCAAAATTATGGCACCAGCTCATACATGATGACACGGACACAGGCGTGTTGAGCTGTTTGATTGGACACCCAGCTGTCCTCCCTTGAAACGAACTGAACTCAGTTCACGTAGTTCCAATTCACGACAAACGTCGCCTCCAGGCACTTTACAAAGGAAATCCTTTCAAATCAATCACACATCAAATCCAATTCATCATCGTTATGAAACAGCGCGTTAAACTAAGAGAATTCTTCGATTTAGTTTAAAAAGTGTCTCAGGAAACCCATCAGATTGCAGCGAGTCATTGTTTTGCAGCATTCACTCCTCTTGCTGGACCAGCACGCAGTGACAATCGCTTGTGTTCCAGTCGGATCAATTGGGTTGAATATCGATTGAGTTGATTGTATGATGCCTAATAAAGAAGCCCTCGGATGACGTTTTGTTCGGAGTTGGAGCGACATTAGGAAACCGAACTAAATTTAGGAAGAGGTTCTGTGAAAAACAGCGATGTTAGCAGCATAAAGGCACATAGATATAGCATGCTGTTCAGAGGCAAACAGCACAATGGGAACGAAAAGAAATGTTGGATTTGATTTGATAAAAATGAATACAAACGTTTGATTAAATTAAGCCGATGGTGCTTATGTGACAGAAGGAGGTTTACATGTCAGCGATGAGTACATACTTTGTCTTTAAGTCACATTGGTTTTCTAAGTGCATGGATCAGAAGGTAAAGTAATTCTCTGCATTTTCTGTCCTAACATTTTCCAAATATCATGTTTGACTTGGAGGAAGTCCTGTGAAAAAAAAAAAAATGGATCTGGAGAAAGTTGCATAAGAAGTTATTGCTGATGACGCCTCAGTCCTTGTGCAAGAAAAACAAGCAGACTAACAGCTTCATGAAATGTGATTATTTACGAGTGCCAAAAGAACGTTGTAGCACTCAAACAATTTGCTAATTTGACTTCAAATTACGAATGCACATTTTTTTCTATCTAGAAATAAGATTTGTTGCTTCAATAGACAAAATGTTGCCCAATGATGGCTTTTTTCTACAGTCATGTCTCTCTAATGTGCAAAGAATCCACCCTGGCGCTCTGTCTGAGGAGGAACTTTAGAAGTTTCGATATGGGCTGCGAAAGCCTCATGAAAACATGGTTGTGTTGTCAAGATAACGCTTTATTACTGTCTAGACACTGCGCCTGCCAGCTGTTGTGAATGAAGTCTGTGTAAAAACCCATGACAAAGTGGAGATCTAAATGTGAATCAGTACCACAGAAGAAGAAACTGGATCAAGAAAATATCCCCTCTGACATGATGCACATCTACGGAGGCCTCAAGAGGACATGGAGGATTTTATTCTTTTGCATTCTTTGGGAATAATCTACTCATCAGTTCATGCGGCAAAATTTCATACTGTAAGCCTTTCTTCCTTTTTGCTATCATATAGGGTTTTCACAAAGTTTTTCCGTGCATGTTAACATCTCATTATGAAATATTTGAAGTTATATATCTTTTTCTTTCGGACAGAAATGTACCACATACCTATGACGTAAACTTTCCATCAGAAGGAAAAGAAAGAAGAATTGTTTTACTATGCAACAAAAAAAAAATCTGCTATTGATCATAAGCACAGATCTGTTCATTGCCACAATTTTAAACGATTCACGTTTCCAAGTTTTGTTTACGCTTGCAGAGATTAAGATGGCATTTCAAATTTCGGAACACAAACAGAAATCCGCGTTGGTCACACAAGCATAAGAGGGGAGGAAAATATGTTTTCTAGAAAAGCCGACGCTGCACACACGCATGCGCTCATTCCCACATGTGCGCACGCTCTTAATTCAAAAGCTGATATGACAGCGCCAGAAGAATCTGTACAATATTTAAATAGTGCATTTCTAGACATAAAAGTGACATGATCTGGCCTGCATGTTTTTATTCTACCTGAATGAAAGCCCTGCCAAGCAGGAAGCGCCGCGTCCAAAAGCTGCTCGGAGTTTGCAAACAGAAGAGGGTCGGTCAAGGCTGCTCTTGTGTTTCAGATTGACTTTGGAGCTCAGTTTGCAGTTTCCCTTTCGAGTTTATTTCTCCTCACAGAAGGCGGCGCTCCGTCGGATTCGATCTGTTGTGCTCAAAAGAGTAATTCAAAGTGGAGGAGCGTGAACTAAGGTAAATAATCAAGGTCACAACAATCCTGCAAACACAGTTAGGAAGCCAAAGAGCAAATGGCCGATTCATGTGCAAAATACGTCTGCAATGACAAACATCAGTTTTATTAACCTAGTTTTGGCATCGTCTAACTCTGAAACTATTTGCAGTGAAACTGGTCCACATGAAAGTAAATATATATATGTGAGTCATAATTTTGCAACTTTGATCAGTCTGGTTAATTATGTCACTAACATATTTTTTTTCAAACAGTAAACTGCAGCTGCTTGCTGCTGGGTTCAGTACAACAATGTTAGTGAAAGCTCTGTCTACTTCCTCTTATATAGGAATACTTAATTGATTAATAGTGGATAATAGTTGGTTAATAAAGAAAATAATTGACACTGTCATCAGCATTCTGAGGAACTCATTTTACTGGCTGAAAACGAACCAGGCTGAGAATCTGTTTCCTCAGACATTTGGCCGTGAAACCCAGCGGCCGGTGCGTTGAAATTAAGAAACTTTTTGTAAGAAATGACTTCAGTCTGTCAGACGTCGGCCTTACCTGCTTCATGCTGCTTAGTCACGAGAACACTGTTGGCAAAAGTGTGACTTTCAAGAACGAGATCATTACAGACACTAACTAACATAATTCATTTAAGGCTAACTGCTAATGTAGCTTTAGCACTCTGACTCCATGAAGACAGATTGATGAGCCATTCTGATCCACTGCTATCTTAAAAAAAAAAAATTCTGCTTCCATTGACATTCCATGGAAATAACTTGGGATAAATGTTACTTGCACTACATAGTCTTAAGTGGATTGAATCGCACCTGGGAAAAGTTGGAAAAGTGTTTATTTGACACCTGATGCTAAATGGTACCAGGAAGCAGAAAAGCACCTGGAAAGCAAATACTGAAAATACCAGAAAATTTTCCACAGGGCAAGTTATCATACTGACCTACAGTAGTGTTTTTTTGTTAGTTTTTTTTTGCACAATGTGTCTTGAAGACTGGACTATGAGATACTGTGATGTAAAAGTGTGTGGATCGCCTCTGCGGTGCACTGCGAGATGACGTGCAATGATACTAACGACTAAGAATTCAGAGAACAGAAATCAGACCTGAACAAGTGTTGACGCGCGGTGTTCCCTTTTAACCCTGACAACGCAGAGCTCCTGCCTCAGCGCCGGGCTCTCAGAACCGTGTTTGCTTTAAGCCTTTTAGCAGAACAGAGCTCTTCAGTGAAGAAAGTGAAAACATGGAAACCAGCGACAGCTGAAGCAAACTGTCTATTTGATCCCTTTACCATAAATGCTACAGTCCAACATTTTCGCGGGTTATCACGTCAAAGCCTATCAGCGTTCCTCAACCAAAAGTATCTGAGCCTGGAATTTTATACTTTGCAAATTTCTAGTACTATTTATAGTTGTTATGTGGAAGCTGCATTTTCATGACTACTGCTTCTGGGAATTCTGGAAGCGAGGCTCTGGTGCGAGCCTTAGTGGCTTAGGAAGTCGATGCTAGCTTTGACGGTGCGTCCTGTGGACACGTCTATAGCCATGGCTCGAATCTCTGTGTCACCGAACTGCATGAGGGTCTGGATCTCGCGGCGTGGCGCTGAACTTTCTGTTCCACTGACATCTAAGCGAAGCGTCCCACACTTCCTGACCCCGGGCTCGCTGATAAACCCTGCGCTCTCCTTCTCCGAGCAATAAA
The DNA here is from genome assembly GCA_903067105.1 of Poeciliopsis infans. Taxonomy (NCBI): domain Eukaryota; kingdom Metazoa; phylum Chordata; class Actinopteri; order Cyprinodontiformes; family Poeciliidae; genus Poeciliopsis; species Poeciliopsis infans. The sequence continues at coordinate 25,244 of CAEGAA010002959.1, read as the reverse complement.
CGTGGATCACTATAACCTGCTGGGAAGGCTTGGCTGGCGTATAGCTGCGCTTCACCATCTCACCCAGTGCCACAGATTGGTCAGCAGCAATGAAAGTGTCGAAGACGTCGGTGCACCAGCGGGTTCCGTCCTTTATTAGAAGTTTCTCCGGCGGGTGCTTGCCCTCCACGAATCGATTAAGGACACCTACCCCGTAGGTCAGGGGTGAACGACGCACTTTGATGACACTGGGGTCCAGGCCAAACAGCACGGCACCTTTCAGGATGGTTAGACCAACGTCGTGGGGGATGATAATTCTGGAGCGGCCCTGAAGCATGTTCTGGACAGCCTGTTGCAGCAGGGCGGACTCAGCAAAACCTCCAACCAGGAACAGGAATTTAATGTCGCTAACTTCTGGCTTCTCAAAGAGTTCAGCTAGAGAAGGCAAGAACAATGACCAAAATTATCAAAAAACAAAGTCAACTCATTACTGTGATGATGTTGAGTTAATTGATTCAGTGGGGAAAGCAGGTTTTTAAAGTAAATGAACGGTGGCACAGTCAGGCTGCCTTCACACTGCAGCCTGAAGTGCTTTAGGAATTGTCCGAACGTCTCCCCCCCAATACGGCACCCCTGCCTGCTAATGTCAAAAACCCCCACAATTGCTGTGTTTCCAATAAATAAGACATTAAATTAAAATCACACGTGAATAAGTTTCTTCAGCCATCAGAGGAGACATCGGCAACAAGCCCCTGAGACGTTCTGGTTTTTATCAGAAGTAATATCTGGTTGTTGAGCATGTGACTCCTGTAAAAATACAAGTTCTTTCATGTTTTTTATTTTTTTTTCAGAAATTCCTGTGTTTCCATTATACAAATTTATTTTTGTATTTTCAATTTGCACAATCCTACGGCTAATGGAAATGCAGCTCATGTTTACCTTGGCTAAGGAATCTACCAATGATCCAGGCACAGCGGTTTTAGGGCGTACGCTCTCGTTAGGTGGCACTTATCCGTGCTACTGTAAGAAAACTGGCCTACTGAACAAAAACTACTTAAGAGAATAATTTTGTTTCAAGAATTATTTCACAATACGCAGAACAATTTTTACAAGAGCTGCTCTGTCTAGAAATAATAGGGTTCCTAGGCAGCAACATATGTGTTTTAATGTTTGATCTCATAAGTGGAGCTTACTGAGATGCTGGATGATGTGGTCTATGGTAGGTTTGAAGAGGGTATTCATTGCATCTGGACTCATCCTCAGCATCCCTTGAGATGACCATTTAACAAAGTCCACACTAAGGAGGAGAAGAAAAATCTGCTTAATGCAAAGTCCACAGCATAGTTGAGTCAAATAAATCTTCCCTCAGGCGGGGCGCGGCAGATGTCACAGTCGGCCGGCAGGGGATGCGGGTCAATTGTCCCGTCAAATCACACAGAATAAAGCTGGTGTTGATTTTGTGTGGCTGAGGTGAAGTATGACCATAGTCATAATGGCTACAATAATAGTAAAGAGGCAGCAATTAAGCTGGAAAACTATTTTAGTGAATATTTAAAGTTCTTCATGGACCCTCAGTTTTCCACTTGAACCCACTTTCTTTCCACAAAGACTTTTGTTCTGACGAAAAATGAAAAAGGTACAGCAATGAAACGACAATGAAACAATGTGGCGGAGCTATTTAAACATATTTCTTTTTACCCTTCAAGCTATTGCTTTCAAGTCTTTTAGGAGGATGCAAAAATCTACCATTGAAGATAATTCTTGTTTCCAAAATAGAAGTTGACCCTTGCCCCAAGACTTTTATAAATCTGTGAACTATATCTCTAAGTTGAATCACTTCAGGTAAACTACTGGTGTTCTTGAATGTGTGGTTTCTCTACTGCTTGCAAACAGTTATTGTCCAAACGTTGGTGATTCATAGCTGACCCTGCAGGTATAATTTAGACAATGTGTGGATTATGAAATCCGCAATAAGTTCCATTCACATGTGCCATCCTTTTCTGATGTTTGAGATCTATTGAAGTCACGTGTTGTGTGAGGTCTCCATTCCAGACAAATGTTTCATTAGACACCCAACTTTATGTGAAATTTATGCCCACAATGACAGCTTGCCAGCATCTGATCAGCGTCGTCTGTGACTCCTGCAGCGTTTCAGTTCGCACTCACTTGCTTTTGCGCAGAGCGTGGTCGACGCTGTGACCCCGGAACTTCTTGTAGTAGTCAATGAAGGAGAAAGGCAGGTTGATGTTGAGCGGGTTGGTCCTCTCCGGAGCTGCCGCTCTCTTCCGAGACTCAAACGCAATCATCAGGTCCACCCAGGCGGCCGGCCTCTTAATTTTAAACTGGTCAATAAAATCCTGGCCAAAGATCTTACACAGCAACTTCTCAAATTCATAATCAACCCCGATAGAGCCATAAGGTCCACCTAAAGAAAAACACGGGCTAACGTAAGGAATCACACAACTATAAATGTGATGACTGGCTTTAAAAGTAGCTCCGATTTACCCGAGGCCTTGTAGAGTTCCTTTAGATGTCCTTCTGGGAGACGGATTTGATGGACAGTCAGGTCCACTGTTCCTCCCCCACAGTCCATTACCACATAACGATCACCTGCAAAGAGAACAAGCAGCAATTGTTAAGTAAACCAAAGGCATTCAACTTGGATGTTCTCTACCAACATCCTTCCTCAAAGGTTTGCTCCAACATACAGTGACTGCTTTTGAGTTCTTATTCAATTTGATGACATTCTTACTTAATCAGCCTCCGACTTTTAGATGTGCTTTGAGAAAATACGTTTTGTCATCAACCTTTTCATTAGTTCCATCCACGAAGCATGAATGGAACCAGTTCAGCAAATAATTATCAAGACATCTTGCATTAGTCTTAGTTAGAACTATCCTTTTTCACTGGACGTTAAATTTAGGGCAGATATTTTCTGTTCAACATCTTTCAAGTCAAAATGTTTGTCCATTTCTTTGCTATCCTCACCGAGCCCAAGCTCTTGTGAGGATTCTGGACCCAGAGCCTTGCACTTGGGTCTCTTTGCTCTTGGATGTTTGCTGTGAATGCAAAGGAATAATATCATTCATTGTTTCTAATTCCTGAACCCGACATGCAAATGTTTTTGTTTTTTTTTTACGAATTTTTTATTTATTTTTGTGCTTAGATCTCACTATTTTAGTTAATTTCGTTTGTACGTTTAATCTCATTGATTGTGCTTTGGACCCATTTCTTTAAATCAGTGTTTCTGTTGATTTTTATTTGCAGTTTTTTTTTTCTTTTCGTTTTTTTTTTTTTTTTAGTTGTCTCTACTTTGTTTATCACCTCTCCCTCAGCCTGCTCTGTGCTCCCCTGCCCAGCTGCATGTCATGTCTCCATTGTCCTCTGCCTCCACGTTCACTCAGCTGCTTTCCATTGTCATCTGATCGGCTCTGCTGGTTTCCCCTCATTTCCCATCTTTCCTCTGTGTGCTAAAGCCTTTCATTCTGCCTGGCAAATCTCTGCAACTCACTGTAACTCAGGGGTCTCTGGCCAGGTTTCTGGGCGTTTTCCATGATCATGTTTGAGCTTTGACCAAGTTCTTTGGTCACCTCTCAGTGTAAGAGTTTCTTTTTCATTCATTCAAAATGCCTTTTTCTCCAGCTGACGTCTCTATGCTTTAGTCCCCCAACACTGGTCCTGAAGACACACTGCTCTGTCTGTTTTAGGTGGATGATTGACTGGCCTAGTGCCCGGCCATCGGGCTCAGCGATTTTTCTGGGGGAAACCTCGAATACTGAAAAAGACGGCTCCACACCATCCAAGTTCACCCTGCTCTTGTGAAATAGGTTCCAGCTACAATTACAGGGACACTTTTAACTTGAAACTTTTATTTGTATTTTTTTTATAAAAGCTCATACATTTGGTATAAAGAGTGAGTATATTTGTGCTTGGGTGGTTCACATGAAAAACTTTAGGTAAATCGTATCTGGCGGAGGCAGTGTGTTTGCCGGCTAAAGATAAAATAAATTGTAACTTTATTTAACATTTCCATCCAAGAAAGAAGAAAAGAATAAGATCTCTGAAGGGGTAAATATGTGACTCTCAGTCTTCAATAGTGTCGTCTCATCTGAGTCATACCACATGCTGCTCACTGAAGACAGAGAAAATATGCCAGAAAGAGGATAAAAATACGGAAAAACGCAAACAAATAACATGGTATTGAAATGGATGTTAGTTTCACAGAATAATCAACATGCCTTTCTGAACTGAATTGTGCAGCAGAAACTCAGTCAAGCACACTGTCCCAGAAAGAAAAAGTTAAGAAGAAGAAGAGAAAGAAGAGAAAGACACTACCTTCTTCCAGCTCCGACCAAAGCTCCCCTATGACATTTTCCACCAAAAAGGTGCGGCTCTGTCGGTTGCGCCGTGCATGCTCCTTAGCTGGTTGTTAACAGAAAGAACATTTTGCAATGAGTGTCAGGAAGGCAGGAAGCTCTGCTGTGTGAGGAAGTGATGCGTACAGTGTAAAAGGAAAGCAGCAAGCTCAGGTGAACACTTTATAGGATTTAACAATATCTAGAAAATTTTCTATTATTATATGATGGAAAATAGATTATCATTTAACTCAGAACAAGCACATTTCCTTTACAGATCCCTTTCCTTTGTATTTAGATTTTATTTTAAGCGTATAAATTGGTATTTTTGTTGTTTGTTCTGCAGACAATGATGCAAAAGAAAAACATGTTGCTCAGGTACATCCAGTTTCCTATATTATTCCATTCGATGTGCATCCATGCCCTGACTGACGTAAAGGGGTTGAGGTCAAACAATAAAACAAGGACAACAAAAAAAAAAAAAACTCAATTTCGGACTTAGTAAGTTACTAAAAAAAAAAAATAAGAATTTCACTAGTAAAACAACCAGAACATTTATTTTGTTCTCTAACTGAGAAGTAAAAGTACATTGTCTGTCAGAAACCTGAATATTTTGGTATCAATCCGATACCAAGTAAATGCAGGGCGAGTATCGATACGAGGTCCGATACCGGTGCTTTTTCTTGAAATGTCATTAATGTTGAATATTTTGGTGATAATCAGCCGGTTGATTATGATTATGATCAAATCCAGAACAAATGTTTTAGGCAAATGAAATGTTCATTTATCCAACAATATAACACAATGTGGGAGAAATAGACTAGAATAATTACCTGCAAATTTAGAAAAGAAGAGTATGAGAATATCAATTTTTTTTTTTCAACATTAGCATTCCTTTTACATCATTTTATCTTTTAAGACTCACCTATTTGATACTTTGCAAAACACAAACCTTTTCGTCTCTAAAAACGTTTTAATCTCTAAGTCTGTCTGCGTTGTGAATACACTTGGGGTTCACTGTGTGGTTTCTGCAGGGGCGCCTGCAAGATGTTATCAGAGGGTACGCACAACGCCGTCACTGCATCTGACCCACAACCACATCGTGTCACACAAAACCAGCATTTTATTACATCGTCACACCAGATGTAGTAGAATGGTCACAATCCCAATAGTTGACATGGTTTTGGACAAATGTGACAGTGCTTCATGTGATTATTATTATTATTTTTGTTATAGTGGTTTTCTCTAGATACAATTTTTTAAAAATATATTTTAGCCTGTTGTCTTTGGTATCACAATTTTTGGATGATCTCAGAAGTGTATCTGTGTGACTAAATGTTAAAACAGCATGAATCACACAAAGGAGTCTCTTTTTTTATACCATTGAAACACATTTGATTGCAACAGCAATTACGATGACAAGCAACTTTCTGCATTGATATTCTCCAAATCCAAGGGACAAAACAGCATTCATTCTTGGACTCATTCAGCCATTCTTGTGCTTTGGGCAGAAAATGAGTTTGGATATATCTGAGATCAGGAAATATGGAAAAAATAAAAAATAAAAATCCACAGTGCGAGACAATGTCCATCAATGTAAGTACGGGTTTCAACATCCAGCAGAATGTGCTTTTAAAGCGATGTTTATCTCCCCCTTAGCGAAGAAGGATTTCATGTATACAATTATAAACACTGTAGTTCTCCCTCGGTATAAAAACAAACAGCATATTAAAGTTGCTTGCAATAGAAATGCTCAACTTAAACCCCTTAGAATCAAACATACTTTACATTTACAAAAACAATTAAGCAGTAATGACTTCTTATGCATGCAGACGGATGTGCAAATGAAAGCGCTGGAACAGGAACATCTTCTATGCCAAAACCAGAGGACATCTCATAGTGATATCAGGCAGTTGACAAAGCATCCAACACTCAAAACAGCAAGTATGTATCACCAAATGAAACATGAAGACGCTATGCAATGTGACCAGAACCTGACAAAGTTTGATGGGATCACATTTTGGCTCTGGCATGACACTATGTGGTCAGAACATGCAATACCAGCATGCAGGGCTTTTTTTTTTTTTTTTTTACAACACAGTGTAAAAAAACAACATACTGCGTGTGGATGCTGTCTCCTTCCCACTGTTTGAAATGAAGTAATTGTTGAATATTTAATCCTTTGTTTGAATCACCAAATTGGACGTAAAATGCCAATTCAGTTCCTATAACTAAAACAACCAGCGGCGGATGATTTTAGAGAAGGAGGAGGCATCATCTGTCACCAAAAAATAAATGTCACTCTTGTTTGCACATTTGCATTTAGTTGTACTAATTCATAGAGAACTCGCCACAAGTTTCTGGTCACACAAAAATATTTGCCAGAGTAATAAAGTAATGACTTTTATCACTGTGTATTTTTGGCAGAGGAGTATGGAGGACCATAACTGACATAATTAGAAATGAAAGCAGAAATCTATACTTTTTGGTTTTCCTTTTCCCGACACCTGCGTTCTCATCAATAAATGTATATGTGCTGTTTTTCCTTTTCCTTATAAATGCGTTTTTGTCAAGAAATTTATATACTTTCTTTCGAAATTTATTTTTAAACGCGCTTCGTTTTTTTTTCAAACGTGCTGGAGTTATAACACTCTTTTCTAAAAATGTGGCTAAGCTCCAGCTAAGTCCAATGTGATGCTAACCAACCAATCAGCGGAAGCTGAAGCCTGACAACTCCGCCCCTCATTTGCATTTAGACATTCCACGATGATAATGCGACATGCACAAGGAAAATAAAAAAAAATAAAAAATAAGTCAAGGCAATGACAAAAGAATGGTTGTATAAGGAAAAGGCAAAACAAAAAATATAGAGTTTTGATTTTATTTTCAGTATTGGTCCTCCATATAGGAGTGGTGTGGGGAGCATTAGTGAGAAGTGAACAGTGTCAATGTGAAAGGAAGAGGAAGGTATTTGCAGTTGCTGCTTCACTTCATTTTGTTTCAAGTGAGAACTGAAATCCCTTCTTGAAATATTGATATTGCATGAACATCATTTATTGAAACACTTCATACCAGGGACTCATTTCTCCAACTCGAACGGTCTGGCTGTTTATTAGTGAAAATGTAAAAACAACAAAATGACTCCAGGAGACTTCCTGGGAGTAAATGATGAACAATCAGAATCGGATTCTGATGATCAGAACCATCATGGCTGACGGGACGACACACATAGCAACTGAGCCGGGAACGTGGGATGATGAGAACGGATTTCCATTCAAATGCTTTCTATTCTGTATTATTTTTATTATTATTTTGTTTTTGTTTCGTTTTTTTTGGCTGGTTTGAACAATCAATCACAACACAGTGAACCGTGTCGTGACCATTTTCATCCGCCGTCGAAATGCTTAATGCTCATAATTCTCGGTGGAACCGTTTCAGTCACACATCTGGGGCGGCCATGAAATATGCAGAAAACACCAATAGCATGTTTTATGATTTTCTCTCACTTGAGCTTATAAAAAATTTTCAGGTCTCCTTCTAATCTTGAGATAAGAAAAGTCTCTTTATTTGACACTAGCAAAATCACTACATATTCATAGTAAAAATAAAACATGCTGACCTGATCCTTCAATCTGGCCATTTTGCAGTATTCTGGGGGTAAATTTTTGAGGCACATTTAGTCTTAAACGCAATCCTTAAATGAAATAATAACTATGGATGAGCCTTTGATGTCTGGTGATATAAACTCACTGAACACCAAGTCGGCCTGACTTGATTAGAAAGACAACAGCTTGACAACGCGGAGCATTGTCCCTTTATCACACCGAATAAAGGGAACCTCAAAGATCCACAAACGCGCCATCAAATTCAGCACGAAACCAGTTCATTAACTAGGTAATGGTAGAGTAGTTGTTTCTCTGCAACACACACACACACACACACACACACACACACACACACACACACACACACACACACACACACATTGACACTGGAATGTTTGGAGTGTACCTATCCTCCCAGATCTCTTGCTGACTCTTAACGCCACATAGTGCAGGTGCTACAAACAGAAGAGCTTTGAAATATGAGTTAAGATTGGTACATTTATTCCTTCTGTAATGTGTTTCTGTTTCTTTAAGACTTTTGTGCCAGAGGCCAATCATACAGGAAAAAGTCAGCGAGCGAACGAAGAACGACATGCAGCCTGGGTAGGGAATCAAACGACTGCAGCAGCCAATGGCTTCCATTGATTCAGTGGGCGATGAGGGCGCCTAGTTCATTTCAATATTTGCTTCAATAATTACAAAATACAAAGAGCTCACTGATAATGTAGTATTTCAATTTTATTGCTTGAATGCGATTGTTTAATTTGTGTTGATGCTTGTATTGCGAAGCACAATCTCTTGCTACTAAGTTTTGAGAAAAGAAGCAACAGCAAGCTTCGCTGTGATGCATTCAACTTAATGAATATGATGCGTGTTCATGCAGTTTGTGTCGTTTACCTGGAGACACTGCAGAGGCGAACGGTGAGAAATGGGGAGAAAACAGCGAGTTACAAAGTCAGCTCTTATGTTGCTGTAGTAAGTCAGAGTTTTCTGCGTTGTATGTTAAAAAGAACAGGAGCCCAGAAATAAGCAGCATGGTGCTAGTCGTGGCATGCACAGCGTAAAAGCCATTAGTTGAAAAGATTTAATGTGAATGTGGACCAAACGTACCTTGGGTCATTCCACTCCCCACATTGTCGTTGGGGCTGAAGCCGTTCTGGGTGGTTTGTGTGCCCAGGTCCACCATCTGATGGAGGCGCAGCTTACGGCAATAGATGGAGGCCGCCTCGGGCTCTAGAGCGATGATCAACTGCTCTGGGTTTTCACGTGACACCAGAGCAGACTGCAGAGAGGCAGAGGAAACAAAATGTCATTTATAATGGTCAGAAAAAAACCCTTCTGTCTTCTACAACATCCTGCAGAGGGTTGTTTTTCCTTTATGGGCGTAGTGTTGCTGCTGTTTGTCAGCTTTTTCAAGCTTAAAAACAACAACAAAAAAAGAAATAACAAAACTTATATATAGTTTTTTAGTCCACTCAAAGAGGCATTACAACGAAAGGAAAAACTCTGAACACATAAACAGTTAGCTTAGCTTTCCCTCTTTTAAATCTGGCCTGCCTTTTTGGATGACTAGGAGATTGATAACTAAACACAAATAAAGTCTTATAAAAAGGGCAATCACTTAAAAAAAAACAAAAAAAAACAACAAATTAACAATGGTAGGCCTGGCGGGGTAACAAGTAAAGCCTGGTGGCCCGCCAGGCTTAAAATACATGGAGGGAAACCTTGCGGATTTCAGAAACCAAAGGAAGTGAGGAAATGCGGCTGACTGGGTAGAGTTGTTGTCCTGTGACTATGAAGTTGTAGGTTTTACTTTCTCCAGTCACAAGTTTATGTCTTGTCTTACCTGCCTGTGTTGTCCTACGTGAATAGCAAAAAGTGCTCCATAAATTGAGATGATTTAACATGTAAATCATTTTCTTTGTGTGCTTTTTCTTCCAGATTCTTGCTCCTTCAGCTGCAGTGATCACTCTTTAGAAGAGGGAGTATCAGAAAGTCTTGTACTGCCTCTATTATTTCTCCATTTGCCTTCCGTGAAGAGACAATCAACTAAACCTTCCTGCAAGATGCCGAGTCAGTGCGCAAGCTGAAGCTTCGCTCTAACACCTTCCTGCTCTGTTCATCGACCTGACATCCCAAATCTGGAACGGACCAGAACGAGACAGGATGAGGATCAGCTTCCTCATCTTTTCAGTAAAACCCATTTATAAAAGTGAGAAGGTTTTTTTTTGGGGGGGGGGGTTCTTTCTGGTTGGGCAATAATTGTTTCAGAGGAAAAAATGATAAAAGACAAAAGAATGCTGCAACTCTAACTCATAAAAGTCCAACTTGATGGTGGCTGGTGGAAACTGAAACATGTCAGCACTTCCTGTCTGATTGCTTAGTGGTACTGTGTGCTCCATTTGGGGCATTCATGGGACATTAAAATTTATATTCCGGTTAATATATTGATCCTTTCGAGTAAATAAATAAACATATAAACAAGACAGTGGCACGCCTCCTCAATGAACATAGTAAGGAAAATAAGCATGTTTTCCTAGAAGCTAACTTTTCTTAATCTATGTCTGAATTTGACCTAAAAAAAACCTTTGAGAGTCAATTCAGATGAGTCTGGACCTAAACAACAGAACATTTTTTCACAGAAAGTGAAGAAAACATTAAGATATTGTTTTCTTACTGAAAACATTAGGATGATGGTTTCAGTAAGATATTATCACATGGCTTTTTAGCCTGTTTAGCCACTTTGTGCACATGAAAGGGAAACTCATCTTTTCTGCCAAATTGTCTTCGAGCTAATGAGTCAAATTATGTATAAAAAGGAGAGAAGCAGAAAAAAAAAAAAACAGACACTCAACCCACCTTATAGGCTGCTTCTCTCATGAACTGCTTTGCAGGCATTTTCCAGATTGCTGGTACGGTGATTACCCATCTCACGTTGCTGTTGTCAAACTCACTGCCGGTCTGATCACTGAGCTCCTGCAGGAGAAACGCCGGGTGGAGGTTAAATACAGACAACAGTTCCGTATTTGAGAGAGTGGAGTTTTACTGCTCCTGTTTTATATTTGGTGTTCTGCATGTTGCAGCAGAGGCACCGCTACTAATACCTCAGAGCTCAGACCGGCAAAATTCTCTCTTTACAAAATATTTACATCTATAAATATGGGGGAATTTTTCTGCCATAATTCGAGAGCACACATTTTCAGTCTGAGAGCAGGATTATGTCTTTTGTTCTCAAAACGTTTCATACTTGTGGTTACATTTTCATTTTGAAAGCAGGACTTCATGTCTTTCTTCCCAAAACTTGTTCTGCTTGCACTCAACACTTCTTGCGCCACAAAGGCACAGCCACTAGAAGGAAACAAATGCACACAGTACAACACCTTCATTCCACTGGCTGAGAGGTTGCCAGGCGATGGTGCATTTTTTGTTCCAAAAGCAAGCAGAGAACGCTTCGCAAGCGAGCTGAGAGTTCTGCAAGCAGAGATTTGCTTCGGTCAGAGACACACACACACACACACAAACACACACACACACACACACACACTCTGAGCGCAAGGAGAAGTTTTGAGCACAAGTATCAAAAGTTTTGACAAGACATTAAATCCCGCTTTCAGAATGAAAATGTGTGCTCTCAAATTATGGCAGAAAAATTCCCCCATAGGCAAATTGTTTAAACAGTCCCCAAAAATACTGCATGTCCAAGAAAAAGAAACCAATAAAATATCGCATTGATGATGCGTTTTACCTTTAATGCTTGCTCCTTAAAGAATGCGAGCGCATAGGCGAAGATGTCCAGGGCTTTCACTCGCTTTCCGTTTGCTGCGTGGATCTCAGTGTCAATGGACAGATTCTGATAAACACAAAAGAAAGAGATGGGCCTCAGTCTGCAGCCGATTCTCAGCACGATTTCTAACGAGGTCATGTATCGTCTTTCAACGCAATAAAAATTTATAAGGTGCTCTGCTAGCGCTACGGTTTGCCAGGTACGAGATTAGCTGACGATCTATAAAGTGAAATTGACAAAGTAAGCGATGGAAACAATATGAAGAAGCATTTACAGTCAAATCTAAATGTTGAATAAACAGCTGCGTCTGTTAAGAACTGACAAACCATAGAGACGGTAACCGTGTTTAAATCTGTCTCTACATGAGGAATAACGGAGTGCACCACGGTGAGCTGGTTTATTTTAAATAAAGATTCATCCAATGACAATTTTACACTTGTACATGAGCTTTGCAAACACCTACTTTATACACAGTTAGACTTGTTAACTTAAGTAACAGTCCAAAATGGGAAAAGGGTTGGCGGGTTAGAGTTAGGGTTAGGCTGCTTGGAAAACAGTTCAATCGTACGCTGACTGAAATGTGTCAACAAGCAGCTTGAACTAATCTGGTTTCCAGGTTCAAACCTACGACCCCTCCAGGCAGCGAACCGGTCGCAACAGCAGGACAACAGCAGAATTGTCACCCGTGGCAAAAGACTGTGCGAAAAACATAAAGCGCCCGACTAGCCAAGGTCAGAAAGTCACTGAATAACTCAACCGGCACAGCTTGAAACACGAGCGGCTGAGCTGATCAGCATTTATTGATCAGCTGCTGCAGATATCCAGCGTGTTCTCAGCCTTACCGCAGTGGTGTGAAGCTTCATTTTGAATTTCTCCAGGTACAGCCAGTGTTTGGACTCGCTAGGATCCAGATCGTGGTAGAAATCACGGGCTGCGTATCCGAAGCTGTGAAACTTTCTGTCCGGAGTCAGCAGGATGGTGGTCGGAGTCTTCTGATTGGAAACACCAGGGTCTCCGCCCTCCCAACGCCTGAAAAGGGGGGTGAGACAGGTAATGTCATAGACATATTTATGACATAAATTTACTGTGTTGAAAGGACATAATCCAGCATGTTCCAGCTGTAGCTCCTGGAATTAAGACTTTATTTAGCTATTTATATTGCGGAAAAGTAAAAAAAAATTAAAAAGAATTGGCAGAAAAACCTAGAAATAACTGGTATTTGTTAAGGCATGTAACACTGACAGTGGTACAGAGATGTGGTGTGTTTAATGTCTGGTTCAAATAGCAAGGTTTAAACTTTATAGGTTGATTTTCAAAACACACACAGTGATAAAAAAAAAGACAGATATCTGCAGTATGTGGTGTCCAGCCACAGACAGATTTCACACACCAACATTCAGATGTCAGACAGGAAATCTAGACGGATCTATACTTTGCTTAAAGAAATGCATCTAATTTAAAAAAATGCATCCACAGCAAACTAAAGTGCAGCTTGCTGCGGACAAAATTAGGTACTGTTGGATGCTTCGGTCGCTTTCTGTGTCCCGGATTTCAGTTCGGAAGCAGGACCATGTTCAAACCACACCTCTAATTCAAACCACACCTCTGATTCTCCAGGCGGCCTATTTATGCTCATCTCAGTCTGTTACGTTTCGTCAACCCCACATTCCCTTAGCCTTTAGCTCTTTCATTTCATCCTCCTTCACTCATGACCACATTTCGCTTCTTTGTGCTGCAGGTTTCGTCTGGGGGGGTCAAGAAAATGAGAAGGTCTGCTTCCTGAAGACCAAACCCCCACGCAGAGTCTTGACCTCCATCATTCTCCCCAGAAAACCAAATCAAGATCATTCATCCCTTCAAACCTCATCCTTTCATCCCTTCATCTTAAAGAAATCTTTAAACGTGCATCTTTGTGCCGTGCTCCTTGCCAGTGAGTTGTGTCTTGTTGATTCATCCCGCCCCCTCTCTTTACCCCACTGACTGTCTGCATTGCAGTGTTGGCCCACCTCATGGTGTGAATGCACTCAGGCTCCTTTGTGAAAGCGTAAGCATAACCGCTGGATGTCGTGCCGAAGTCGATGGCGACCACCACCACGAAGGACGGTCCGGACTGCACCTGGTCCGTGTCACTTTGCTGCACAACAAAATTAGCACAACACAAAGTTAACTGGACAGATGAGAAGCAAGAACATGCAGGAACAAAGAAATAAACACAAAGAAGATAAATAATACATGATAAACGTCAATTGTTTCATAAGTGACTACAGCCAGTCGTTTCCAGCAGCTCCTCAAAACGTCTGTTGAGGATTCTGAAATATGTCTTTGCTGTAACCTGCATAAAACTCCTTACCGCCGTCACACTGCTAACTGTATGAAGGCAGGACAAAATACGCAACAGAGAGAATTAGAATATTTTTTTCTAAATATTTCTAGAATGTCAGATCAGGTGGAAAAATATGCAGATCACATACTCTCTTGCCTTAATCATCAATCTATAACTACCAGTTTTAGATTCTCAACAGAACTTCAACACCTAGGCAAGATTTTCACTTCCCAGAAAATAAATATGTGAAGCCACTTTTGCAGGAAAGCCTTGATTACAGTTTTCATATTGTCGCTTCTGAATTTTTGCAAAAGGTCAAACTTGCTTGCACACCAAGGCAGTTGCAGCCTGGTGGTGGAACGAGCCAAGACTGAAGTGAAACAAACCAAATTAAGACTGAAAATAACCCGAGACGATCTGAACAGTCACGGCACGCGCTGGCATTGAGGCAGCGTCCACAGAGGAACACGTTTTGTTGTTGTTTTTAATGGGAAAGTTAAAAAAGCCCCAACTCAACTTGGCCCAAGACCATAGAGACCGAGCCCAACCCAACACAAATAAGATTTAAGTTTTTAGACCACAAAAATCAGTCTGGCATACTTTAAATAAATAGTTCTAAAAAAGAGAAAGAAATACATAAGATTTTGTTGTTTGTTAACAATAAAATGGATGCCTGTTGTCATAGGACAGAAAATAACCCTGTTTGATGCTCTAAAAAGCCAAAGCGTGTCGTTGTCATCAACTACCTGTTTAAAATCCTTATGACTTTGCATCCTGCTCACTTAGTAGAGTAACCTGTCCTGTTTTTAGCTTTAGTTTTAACATCTTCCAGCTCCAATTTGTCACTTTTTTAACCACAGGGTGAGTGAAGGGCAAATGTTCTGGGATGTGAGACAGATAGGAGTGGAGCAGAACGGGGCCACACATGCATGAGTTATTTGAACACATTTGGCTTCTCTTTGTCATGTCAGCCAGAACCAGGCCAACCAGGCCGTTTTTACACCTCTTGATCGCCGGCAATTGAAAGGAATGTTAATAAAAGCGACTTGCCTCGCGGTGTCCTGCAATGACACATACAAAAACAAACAGATGAATAAAATTCACCTGGATATGCGAAGGCGATAGAGGGGTGATTCCCGGGTCGCCTCCACTCTTTGACAAAGAAGGATTCGCCATCTCATCTGTGAAGGCAAACAAAGCAGATTTATTCCATGATTATACCGCACCTTCGTCGTTCCTTTCAAACCTAGTTCATTTGTAAAAAGTCATGACACGATGCGTTAAAATGGTTTATCTTGTCTAGAGGACTCTGAAACGCTGAGCGCTACAGTCGTTCACTCGTTCATACACACTCATGGTGGAAAGCTACGATGTCCTGCGCTCCGTGTCGGTCCGTGGCTGCTGGACATGGAGCTTCCATAGATGTCCTTCAGAGTGTGCATCCTCTCTGCAAAACCATTTACAGTCTTGCTTCCATCTTAGTTTTAGCACCACGTGTCTGATTGAGACAGAAGGGATTTTTGTTTCTGGAGAGCTGTTCCAACATGTTGTGGTCACGGCGCTTTTTAACCCACGAAGATTGATTTGGAAGAGTAAGACCCTCCATCACGACACATGGAAGAGGAGAAAAGATTGCACACAGACACACACACGCATGCCTACACAATCACACACAGTGCAATTTGCTAAAAAAAAAAAAAAAAAAAAAGAGGCTGCTTTTGTTTTCAAAATGGATTGCATAAGAATACAGAGAAATGGGTTGTGAGAGTGTGATTTTTTATTTATTTATTGCTGTGCTTAAATATCCGCATTCCTTCTGCAAACGCCATCAAAGCTCCGAGTGCCAGTCGTGAGGAGGTTCATTCTCTGGTTGCAAGCAGACTCAGAACATTAGAGTCTGCATTCAGGATTTATATCTATTTTTACGTAGAATGTTTTAATGGCAACATTGAAAGTGTTTTAAAATGGGTACAAAATGAAAACCATCTCTAGGCACATTTACAGATACGTTCTCAAATGTATCTATCAGAGTTTCCCCCAGTGTACTATAAGCCTGGCGGGCCACCAGGCTTAAAACTGGAACAATAATCAAAGAGGAGAGGAGCGAGTCAATTTAAAATGAAAAGATTAAGCTGATACACAGTATGTTAGTGGTGACAGAAGATGGATATAGGTATTACAATGAGCACACACTTGGATTTTTATTTTTTTTTTTGTCTTACAATACTTGAATCTTAAATTAAACACGACACCACACATTGTGATTCACCTCATGATGCACTTTCCAGAAACTCGAATCCAAGTAGACACAAGCTGGAGTCGGGGGATTCAGAGATCAAACTGATCTCTGAACTCTCAGGAGGGCATTTCAGAAACGCTCTATCGGGCCTGTCCTGCCGCCAGGCTGGACGACTGTTGAGAGGAGTTTCTCGGACAGCTGGTGCTGCCAGCGCAGACAAAACCCACCAGAAGCGGGCGGCTCTCTTGTTACTGACACCGAGGTCTGCGAAGCTCACTGGGTACAAAAAGGAAACATACTCTCCTAAAGCACTATGACAACATGCTCTCCACTTAAAGCGCTGAAAATGCCTGTTGCACCTGTCTTTTAAAGACAGTGACATTTCAATTCAATTGAAGATTGTCTCCCCATTTGTGACCATCATTTTCATTAGTCTGTCTTAATAGCCTTTACTAAAAGCGTTCTTTGAACACATACAATAATAATACTCCCTCAAGGTATTGTAAGTGTCTCTTAGAATTGTCTCTCAACGGGACATCATGTTATCCATCCTATTTTTTGCCTCACTCACCCTTTTCTCTGGTCCACCCCTACAGTGAGGATGAGTGGTCTGAAGATCTGTAATACACTTTGCCAAGCAATTACTCCGCAGAATTACAGACCACCTGTGGCTACACTCTATCTCGCCACCATCCAGCTTGTCTCCCTGCAGCACCAGGGTTCATTCCCAAAACCTCATTTTAAACCAGGACTTTTTATTCTCACCAATAGACACAGCAGTCCAATCACGATAAATGCAGCATCTTCATGAATATTTCATGAGCGCCAACACACGACCGCCTCCGGTACGTAACATACATCGATGTCACCTACTAAACACCATCCGTCACGTTTCGAATTTCTCACCAGCCCGTGAAAATACGTCTAAACTATTTTCGGTCTGAAAATTGTGAGAGAGTACAATCTGCATCTGTGTTTTATTTGCAATTTAACAACGCTTGCTCATTTAAAAAAAAAAAAAAGTAACGTGAGGCAATCCAGACAGTTGTAGTGAAAAATTTGCTTGGTAATTTTCAATCTGCAAATATGTAAAAGGAGAAACTGTCCAGTGTTTTCTCTGACGCCGTTAAACTCCAGCGGTACAGGGCGTGTGATCGCATTGGAGGATTTATTTCATGGAACGCTTCAAAGATGTTTCGATTAAAAGATGTCAGACAAAAGCACAAACAACATGTCCAGAGACTTTAGAAGAAGAAAAAAAAAAACGTAGAAGGAGAAGTGTTATAGATAAATGCATTTACTCTGGGATCTAGACCCATTAGGAAGTACTGCATGGTTGATGTGTGGAACCAGAACTTCTGGACTTGAACTAAAAACCACAGCTTAGAGGCCTGATGCGGCAGCTGCTTGTACCAAATTGTACAAGCAGCTTTCTTCAATTTGGGATTCTGTTCTAAATGAAGGAGGGCCCTATGACTCGCAAGACACAGAAATTAGGGACCACATTTTTGAATTGGACCAAAAAAACTTAGCGGCTGTAAAGCATGGAGTATCAGAGAATTTGACCATTTATCAATTTGCTTGAGTGTTAAACTATTGATTCACCTGATCGATATGATTTACAGTTTGACAAAAACATTAAATCAATGATCTCATCAAATTGAACCATCCGTCCATTACCTTTGCAGAGTGTTGAGGGGTACTGATGCTTATCTGATGCTTATGTTCTCCCTGGCCAGGCTGCCAGTCCATCGCAACAAATTCAACCTCCTTCATTAGTCAATTTTTCACAGTTGCTTCACTAAAACACATAATTATGGAAATATCTTTGGTAAAGTAATCAGTTTGCAATGCTAAAAATATCTTATGCCTAATATTTATCAACTAATCTGGATAGAATTGTAGCTGATATATATCTGACAACCAAACTTTTCACTTCTGTCAACCAGTACTCTGAATGTAGTTTCACATCTCCGCGCTAAGTTGGATGGTCACACAATGCCTTTCGGTGAAAATGACATCACGTTTGTCAAATAGCCCGTTGGAGGGACGAATCTCAGAAAAAAAGTGAAAAAATTGTCAGAGAGAGTCTGTGGACGGCTGGTTCCTGAAGAGGTTACAATCTGAGGAAATGCCTTAGAGCTCTCTGGTGAACAATGCTTTTCCTTCCTGTCTGTCTATAATGGAAACATCTGATAACAACAGATCCAGTTTTAACCCTGCCTGTATGCTGCAACTGCTTCCTTAATTTAGGCTAGAGCATAATGGACCACAGTAGGCCTGTCACAATAGTCAATTAATCAATTAATCAAACTCTATCATTTCCATTGGCATGATTTATTGTTTATCTCTTTTTTCTCTCTCGCTTTCTACCAAAAACTGGAAGATAAAAGTCTTCAGTTCGCTGTTTTGGTCCCAACTGAACCTTTTTTGAAGGACAGTTTTGTTCACAAAGACTTCAAAATGAATTTTATTTGTTGTTTTCTTTATTTGTTTTAGATTTTTCAAATGTCTTCCACTTCCAGTGTCAAATGTTCAAATAATTTGACGTTTACCGATCTTTTAGAATGAGCTCCTGCATTATTATTTTGCCATAACCATCACATTACTTAGAAATGGTCTCGAAACCACGATAATATCGTTTATCTACAGTTAAAGCAGTCTTTAAACTTCCAGTCGTCTTATGTTAGTTCCAGGAATTTGTGCAAGACTAGGTCTGCTGTGCAGCGACTCATCAAGCTGCAGCAGGCATTCAGTGACTTGCATTACATAACAATGGACGGTTGCCAAGCCCCCAGAGAGACCAGCCTCACCAATTAAACTCGGTATACACGTTTCCCCCTTTGTAGGCAAAAGGCCTCTGCTGTCGCCTCTTGTAGAAACTAACTGGAGCAAATAATATCTTCAATATTTGCAAATCGGAGTCTCAAGCTCAGGAATGTCATAATTGTTAGAGAGTCCAATGATCTTGTGCATCATCGACGAAAAACCTTAAATGAAAGCTCAATAAAGTTGAATGGAGGCAATCTGTCAGGTCCAGCTTGGACAAAATACTCGTGAGAGACGAGTCGCTGCGTTTCTCTTTAATGTGGACAGTGCAACTTGACCAGCGACTTTGAGTTTTGGGCTTTTGTTTGTGTGTGTGTGGGAGGGGCGTTGTGTGTGTGAGTTTGTGAGTATCTGCCCAAGTCTCTCAGACCCTCTTAGTCAGTACAGCATATAGGTCCATTCAGGGTTTCGGTACACACCTTTCACACACGGACCACCTGGGAGCCGGTCCTCCCGCTCCAGAACACGTCGCTGCCCTCCCTGCCGGGCTTCCCCCTCTCTCCTTGCGTCCTCTGTTTTGTCTTTATGAAACGAACACAGAGCTAGCACCACACCTTTGTGCAGGCAGCCTCCTCCATGGACAGAATGATAGTTGGTGTTCAAGTATCAATCTTCCAATCTTTCGATAACATCTGATCATCAAGTGATATTTTCAAAATTCCCAGCAACTCTCAACAGTTTCTGACTCAAAAACACGACGGGCCGCTGGACGAATGACGGCCCGAGTGCCGCAACTGGTTTTCTGGGAGAAATCTTGGTTCTCCGTTGCAGAGTGTCGCTGCAAACATCGGCGGAGAGTCGACCGCAGCCGCCTGGCGCTCACGTCCCGCACGAGGAACAGGAGAAGCTTATTGATTAAATGAAATGGCACATTGACCACCTGAGGGCGCGATGAGCCAGTTGAAAAGCGCCCAGGGCCACAGATGACAGCAGACTTTACAGAGTCGTGTACAGGAGCATGATGGGCAGCGTTAAGACCTTCCTCTTTGCTCTAACTGGTTGTTTCTGACCAGGAAGGCGGTGCACTTTTTTTTGCAGTCCTAACTGAAGCACTGGGATGATTTGTCTTCACACAGATTAACTTTCTCTCATATTACACTCTCATGACATGGTGACAGTTTAGGCAGATTTTGTAATAAATAAATCAAATTCATTGGATTTCTAAACTACCAGTTGTCTCATGCTTCAGCGCCGTGAAGTGTCGAAACGTTCAAACCCGCAGGACTTGATGCAGGACTCTGCTGCACTGAGTCACGTCTCCAGTGGGACGGGCCGCATCACCAGCCTCTGCACCGTTACAGGGATGCGCCTGCCCTCCTGCTGAGAGTCAGAGGCCTCAGCAGAGGACTGAACATCAGAGCATAAAGTCACAGAGATGAGCCTCGAAGACAAGACATTTACACCGCAAAGCACACAGAGGCGAGGTCCTGGACGGGCCCCGGGCAGGGCCCCGCACCGACATCCCGGTCCTGCAATGCGGCAGAAATGTCGCAGGGATTTGCTAAACTCACATCCCGCGTGTGAAAAACACCGTTGTCCTTTTTATTTCCTTCTTCTTGGATCTACGCCACAACTCAGAGCAGATTATTTATTTATTTATTTATTTATTACAAACCTTCACTTCGCCTCACTTTAAAAGCAGAGCTCGTGTGACGCGCAACTCCCAGTCCGGCGCGTGCAGCTGCAACCAGAGCGTCGCGGATCCGGGCGGATGAATAATGTCCCGTAGAAACCGAGCACTCACCTGTTATTATGCTCTCTGTTCCCGGGTCCGTTTCGGTCATCGCGTCCCGCAGTTCCTCCCCGATCCTTCCCTCCAGCGACACCGAGCAGTTTGGGTTTGTTCCCCCCCTGCCCCCCCCTCCCCCCTCCGCCCCTCGGACTTGCTGACGCGCAGAACCTGAAGATCAACCGAGACGCGCTTTGGTTCGATCGGCGTTTGCTTCGGCCTCTCGTCGCTTTCTCGTTTTCAAGGGAAATGCATTCAAACACATGGGGAAAGGCTGTCGGGTCTGAGGCGAGAGTAAAGCAGCAGGAGGAGGAGGAGGAAGAGGAGGAGGAGGAGGAAGAGGAGGAGGAAGGGGCTTCAGCAGACAGGATGTTGGAGCTCAGACTCGCTGCTGCTGCCGCTGCGCGCCCCGCCCATCCCGTTCACTCCCGTCCTGGTCAGGAATGCTGCGTCTGTCTGTCTCTCTGTCTGATTCTGCAGGCCCCACGCTGTTGTCTCTTCCAGAGCAAGTGGCAAACTACAGAACAGCTGATCAATAATTTAACTCAATGATTATTATTCAGAGCTTAAAATGTACAGAGGCCCCTATAGGGGACATAGAGACTTTTTATTTTTTTTTTTTTTTGCGGTACTTTTGCGATAATGATAATCGGCTCATCAGTTCACAACTGAATACTGTGAGCCTTTCTTACAGCGACTGACTTTCTGCTGTAAGGTTTTCATGAGGTTTTTCCATTTATGTTAACATCTCGTTGTAAAATATCTGAAGTTTTGTATCTTTTTCTTTAGGACAGAAATGCTATGATGTAAACAGAAACTTTCCATAAGAGGAAAAAGAAATAATGATAATAATAATAATAATAATAAAATCCCAAAGTGCTTCCAAGTAATCGAGGTGGACTAATAAAGTAAACCTGACTCTAATGCATCCCATCACAGGTTCAGTGAAGTTCCGTTCTTAGGAAAACCATCACGCCCGAGCAGGGACGTGATGGTTTGTACTCCATTTGTACATGGATGGTGCTGCTATGAGTTCTGATCCAGAAGAAAAGGCACATCCATCATCCCTAAAGTGTCAAGTCAAGCGCTTGACACTTTAGATATCTCACCCTGAACAGATGCATTGATTTAAAGGCAGTAAAAGAAACATGAGGTAGTTATTCCATCCATCCGTCCGTCCGTCCGTCCGTCCGTCCATCCATCCGTCCGTCCGTCCGTCCGTCCATCCATCCATCCATCATTGTCTTACATTTATGCAGGTTCTGGTCCTGCAGCAGGAGCCTAAGCAAGGAGACCCAGATGTCCCTCTCTCCAGCCACTTGGACCAGCTCCTCCAGGGGAATCCTAAGGCATTTCCTGGCCAGTCGAGGAACATGCTCAATCCATCGTTTTCTGGGTCTTCCTCTGGGTCTCCTCCTAATGATACAGGCTGGGAACACCTCACCAGGAAGGCATCCATCCTAACTAGATGTCCAAGCCTCCTCAACTGGCTACTTTTGTCATGGAGAAGCAGACGTTTTACTCTCAGAGCTCCCAGCTCTATCTCTATCTCTAAGCAAGAGCCCAGACACCCTGAGGAGAAAACTTATTTCGGCCACTTGTGTCTGTGATCTTATTTTTTTAGTAACTACCCAAAGTTTGCGACCATAGATGAGGGTAGGAACATCGAGCAACCAGTGAATCGAGAGCTTCATCTTTTGCCTCAGCTCTCTCTTTACTTCAACAGGTAGGTGCAGAGTCCACATCACTGCAAATGCAGCTCCAATTCGCCAATCAATCTCCCACTTCATTTTTCCCTCATTCGTGAACAAGACCCTGAAATACAGGACTTCTGTGACCCGGATAAGGGACTCACTCGATCCTTTTCCGGGTAAAGAGCGTAGTTGGAGGCATTGATCTCATCCTGGCTGCCGATCCGGTGTTCCGTGACCTGGACGAAAACCACGCTGCTCTTCCTGAATCCGAGCACTGACTCTTTGATTAACCCTCCCCTCCAAATCTCTTGAATATACCTTACTAGGGAGGTTTAGGAGTGTGATCCCCCTGTAGTTGGAATACACTCTGCAGTCCCCCGTTTTGAATAGAGGGACCACCACCCCGGTCTGCCATACCACAGGAACTGCCCGTCTGGGTTCCCGGCAGACCAGTACCTCATTGAACCTTCGCTAAACTCAATTCATCTCACTGACCAGAAGTTGAAAGCATGTAGAAGAGTTACGGACAGGATGCTTTGGAGCGCGCCTGGTTCAGAAGGTCATTCAAAACGTTGGCTGAAGTGGCTCTTTTAATTCCAGTCTCCTATAAAATTTTGCAATATCAGGCTATAGATATTGTTGCAGATTAGCAACAATATCTATAGCCTGAGCTATAGATCAAACTGTAGATATATAGCTCTATAGAGCTATATATTCAAGACAAATGTATAGCTATATAAATTTGGCCTGAATTTTTACATGTCTATTCATTTTTATTTTCTCCAGATCAAACCCATTATTTTTAGCATTTTGTAGCATCTAGGTAGCGCAATAACTAAAGATGGTTTATAACCAACAATTGTGGGCTTGTTAAGTGTGAACTCCTTTGTGCAAGTTTCTTAGACATTAGGCGAGGCAAGGTAAGTTTATCTCTGTGGCACCGTTCTGACAGCCATTTAAATTTAAAATGCTATGAAGGAAAAAAATAACAAAAAAGAGATGTAAAAAAACAAAAACGTAATATCAAAAACACAAAGAAAGCGTCGCTTAAAGCATCAAATATGAGATACAATCACATGAGAGAAAGGAGTGTTAAAAGCTACTTTTGATATTTATGAGTAAGCAGCAGGAAACTGTGATATCCTCAGTCCTAATTTGACAGACAAAACCGAATCTGTACACCTCAACTTTTTCATGGCTGGGAAGCATCAAATTTAAATTCCTCCAGTTTAATACCTAGAAACTCGGTGAAAATGTCTCTGATGACGTGAGGTATCTATAGTTCATATCTGTTGACTAAAGTATTCATTTCCTTCAGTTTTCTGATTAACATGAAAATAAATCAGCATGTGAAGCTTTTAGCACAGAACCTAAAATTTGAAGAAATATATTTTTGCTTGAAATTGCTGAGAAACGTGCAACACAAAGGGTCAATGTTGGTTTACAGTCGTGTGTTTTATGACATTGTTGTACACAATAAATTAACATGCAGAAAAAAAATCAATTGGTTAAATCCAGTCATGCAGATTGTATTCAAATTAGAATCCAAATTTGATCTTTATCAAACAACGCAGTCAAATTCAGTTCATTGTTCAAACTGGTTGAAAAAAATGAAATAATAAATAAAAATTGTTGAATTGAGTCAGTGACTGCAGCATTAAGTTATGCATTCATACTCATTCCTTCTTACAATTATTAGCTGAAAAGTGAGCAAATGAGCAGCACTGTTTATTTTTCCCTTCACATGTATAATTTTTAATGCATCACAGAATAAATGATTGATGCCGGCGTGACACAGAACTGATGTGAATGCTGTTCACAGGCACATCTCCGACTTATTGTTGAGGGAGAATTGTGGGCGTGGTGTGAAGGTCTGCTCTCGCTCCCTCTTCAAAGCTTCAGGGTTTCTAGATTGTTGCATCAAAATAATTAGTAGGCGACATCATGATATTTGTCTTACCAGCCACTGGGTTGGATTTGTAGTTCTTGTTGGCTTGAACATCTGTAATGGTGAGATCCTATGCTACATAGGTTTTTCTTTGTAAAAACAAAAACTCGTCCTGTCTAATAACCAGTCAGCATTACACATGCTATCTGCTGTTGCAACCAGAACACAAGACACACAAAGCTTTTTCTTATGTAGAGGTGAACATATGTCATTTTCTTTTTCCAAGATGAAATCGGTTTTTTGGCCTGAGTAATTGTGGAAGTGGACATAAAAAAGAAACACAGTTTTAATCAGGATTTTAGAATTTGAAATACCATTCATTTAATCACAAAACATGAAAAATCTGCCGTCCTATTCATTCATGAATTTCAAATATTAACAGCGTGCAGAAATGTAAATAATTACTGCAGTATTCAACAGTTTAGATGTTTTCCCACATTGTGACTCAGTCATACAAATCTATATTTTTTATTTATTTATTTTTTTATCTTTTTTTTTTTAAGTTCTTACAAAATCATTTTTCGTGTAGTTGTGAAGTTTTTAGAAGAGGTAATTTTTGACTGCATATTTGCAGGAGCAAAAATGAAGTACACCACGTAGGCCACTAGAGGGCAGTACAGATGCAGAAACTGCAGGCTTCCACCGTTATTAAATTACAGCTCAGACAAAGAAATCCTTACGGGTAACAAAAAAAAAAAAAAAAAAAAAAAAAAAAAAAAAATCATAACGTATTGTTTTGAAATAATTTAGACTAAACAA
>CAEGAA010002958.1:0-26780 GCA_903067105.1 Poeciliopsis infans | reverse complement strand
TATATATATATATATATATAGAGGCTATATATAGCCTATGTAAAAGATAGACATTACATTTCAAATGAGTTAGAATAGACATAAACAGTAAATGTTCCTCAAAATGAAAGTAGCCTATCTTACTTTTTGAACGATCCCCCATATCATCCAAGAAAGAAGTGTTGAGGAAGACGTCCACCATACAGGACAGACAAGTCGAGTTGCACGCCCACGGACGGAGGAGAGCAGCGGCGGAGGAGCCCGACCGTCCCGTCCCTGGCTGCAGGATAAACTTGTATTCCTCCTCTGGGAGGTGGAGAGAAAACAAAGACCATCGACCAGTGACGTCTGCAGGAACCTGGACCCGTATCGGTCCGGTGGAGAGGGTGCCATATGCAAATCTCCGCTTGGACCCCCTGCTCGTTATGTCTTCTGTGGGCAGGCTTTGAGGCAGTCTGTTTATGTTGCTCTCTGCTGGCAATGCTTGCTCACCACTCTTCTTCAAATGTGCATGTTTGAACCTGTTACTTAAAATGCACTTTTCTTATATTGGTTGGTGCCACATTTGTTTGCTTTAA
The DNA here is from genome assembly GCA_903067105.1 of Poeciliopsis infans. NCBI lineage: Eukaryota > Metazoa > Chordata > Actinopteri > Cyprinodontiformes > Poeciliidae > Poeciliopsis > Poeciliopsis infans. The sequence continues at coordinate 26,223 of CAEGAA010002958.1, read as the reverse complement.
CAGGCCACGCTTTGTTTTTGAAACTGCTCTATAATCTTCATCATTACCAGTTTGTTTTTAACTATTGGTTATTTATTTCACCCGGACCCAGCATGCTGGAAAGAGTCCATTAAGTAAATGTTACTAATGATAACACCTTATACTAAAACAATTTCTTAATGTAAATGTGTATTTTTTTTCTTATTTGGCTGTGCTCATTCTTCTCCTTTTATATTTTAACTTTTTTTTCTTTTTCTTTCTTTCTTTTTTTTTTACTTTGTTCTTTATTTTGGTGAGTGTATAACGTATACTGAGTCACACCGCTGTGGGGCGACCTCTACTGGAAAAATGTTCACATTGCCACAATTATAAAAAATCAACTTAAAAATATGAGTTTAAACACAAAGTCCATTGGTGCGATGATTGAAATTTAAAATGAAAATGTTGATAACTAAATTTGAAGTTATTTTTTAAGCTATAAATCACCAATGTGAAATAATGTAAGATAGAGATACACACATAATGCAGCCAATACTCAACTACATATTGATCTTCAGAGGGGAAACATATTTATTTAGTTTTTAGGATGTACTAAAAACATCCTAAAAACTTTATTCTATCTAATATTTTGATAGAATAAATATATTCTGTAAAGATATATATTTATAATATATTTATTTGAAATGGTCAGAAGACGATATTGAGAAATGTCTGTGTTTTAAATAGTAGAATATAGTAAATAGAACAACAGTTAAATTTTTTGTAAAGAATTACTTGCTTGCACAGTACTGTCAAATTTTAAGGTATATATATATATATATATATATATATATATATATATATATATATATATATAGATAGATAGATAGATAGATAGATAGATAGATAGATAGATAGATAGATATACGTACGAGTGTGTGAGCGTAGGCGTGTGTGTGTGTGTGTGTGTGTGTGTGAGCGTAGGCGTGTGTGTGTGTGTGTGTGTGTGTGTGTTCGTGTAGGGGTGTGTGTGTGTGTTCGTGTAGGGGTGTGTGTGTGTGTGTGTATAGTTACATATATTTTTATTGAGGCATTGAAACAAAACAAACGTTATTTAACCAACTTATTAAAGCTTAATAAATAAAAAATAAATAAAAATTGTACAATTAAGAGGCGACATGGAGAAATGCAGCCAAGCGCTCCGAAAAATTCTCGGGATTCTCTCGCGAGATTTTCCTACAAACGTCCTTGCATAAAGTCCACTAGTGGATATCCCTACGCTGAAGCTAGACGAAACGTGAGGTGTCCATTATGAACAGAGTTTTAAACAAATCATCTCTGAGGAATCTGGTAAGAGTTTTACTCATCTATTGCAGCCAATGTGTTGCTCCGTTTTAGATGTTTAAGGTTCCCGAAGCTATACCCATCTAACGTGTTTTTGTTGTTGATGCTAACTGGTTAGCTCATTTGGTTGGACTCATTGAGCAATTACTTTATTTTGCATATGCATCGAGTCACTTCTAACGTTGCATCAATTATTATCTGCATGTTAGACACGACAGAAGCTGAAATGTAAGGTTTTGTTTCAGTCAGTTCTCTTTTTGTGTTGACATCGCTAGCTTAGCTCTTATGAAACATCGTAATGTTAGTTACGAAACTGCAACTTTGTCAATGACAAACATCGCCATACTATTATGAAATATATTGTAGTTTAATATTTATCACTGTTATACGTTATATTTTACTTTCTCTTAAAGTCATCTCTAAAATTAATACCTTAACAGTTTATGTAAACAACACAGGCGTAATTTGGAATTTAACATCATGCTAATCTAAATATTTAAGCTGACTGAAACTGTAGGGTTCCTCTAAAAAGCTATAATATTATTAAAATGTTGAAATGTATGCTTATTCTGTTTTTAATTGTTCTGCTGAATGAAATGTACCTTAATTTGAAGCTGTCATCTCTAGACTACTGTTTTTAATTTTATTAGCATTTAATGAGAAAAAACAAAACAAAAAACTGTGCATCTGCTTTATTTTCTGTACTTTATCTGAATGTCCTTTCGGATCATGTATCACATCCATCATGTCTAGATTCAGCTGGTAATATCCTGGCTGGTTATGACACAGCTGGATGTGGCTTGTCTAGAGGTTATTTACCTGCTGTCATAATCTTCCATGTGGACTCTCCCCACACTAGTTTCCACAAAATGTCATGTGCTGGTTAAGAATTTCTGTGGTGTGATAAATTCGAGTAAATGGAACACAGTTTTACATTATTTACACAAAATACTAACATGGTTACCATGCGCAAACTGCTTTTTATTTGAAACACAAGTTCATAAGTCCAAGAGTTATTGCTGATGCTGCTAAAATAATAAGACAATCTTGAATGTGCCGTCATTTCAAAATTTTTATTTTAGGCCTTTTAAAGGGAGGGGATGAGCGTGCTTTCACATATTATTTGATGCCATTTATGTGTTCTATGTCTTGTAGTTGAGCAAAGGAATTTGGGCAGTAATGCATTTTGACATTTCTACAAAGTCCACTAAGTAGAGCTGTAATTAGCCCTGTTATGAAGAATATGAAGAATTATATACTGCCACATGCCTAATTTGTATTTTCAAGCTTTTTTTTTCTGGCCAAATATTTTGAGTCAGAAATATTATGCCTGTATGTTGTTTTTGAATACCAAACTGTTGAGCTGACAGGTGCCCTCCTGACCCCGATTTCCCTCCCTCCCATCGACTCTATTCATTCACAGCCTGCGTCCACACATGGTGACTGATTTGTATTTCCCAACAGACTGGCCTCATCCAGAGGTTTCAGAGCACCTTGGTCGTCGCAGAACACAACAATGACAAGCTGACCCCCATTACTCTCAATGCCATCACTGCTGCCGGTAAGCTGGGCGGAGATGTGTCTTGTCTGGTTGCAGGAACAAACTGTGCAAAGGTAAGATGTATTTCTGCTGCTAAACGTTTTTTTTTTGTGTGTTTTTTTTAACTAAAACTATATGAACAGCATTTTGTTAGAAACAAAACTTGCTCTGAAACAGGTTTATTCGTGAGCCACACATTTCAAAGCATCAAGCCCGCGTCTGTTAAAATGATCAGCTATTAAACATTAATCATGAATGTAACTACACCATCACTAATGCAAACCCTTGATTGTTAACCAACATAATTTTTCTTTCTTTTGAGGTTGTGGAGGAGATCAGTAAAGTGCAGGGTGTGAAGAAGATCCTGGTGGCTCAACATGACTCTTACAAAGGTGCCTTGCCAGGTATGTTGATCATAACACATTTATTGAACAAGTTGTTCCTATTATAATGTTGGTATTTAAATAAATTTTCAAAATTAGTGCACTTTCAAAGCTTGGACATCATTCAATTTACCATTAAATGTTTTAAACAAAGCACAGAGAGCTTATTGTTGGATACCTTGGCCAGTAATTTATAGTTGAATATTTATGATTACACTGCAGTCTGAGGTTTAATTTTAATATGATCATATGTTTTTCTATTTGGTTTGCAGAGGAGTTGACTCCCCTTATCTTGGAAACACAAAAGCAGTTCAACTTTACTCATATCTGTGCTGGTGCATCTGCTTTTGGAAAGGTAAAATCCTGCTACACCCAGAATTCTTTGCCTCCATCTCTGACCAGTCATGTATTACCTATAGCCCTACTCTCATTCCTTCATTCAATAGAATCTGCTTCCCAGAGTTGCTGCCAAGTTGGATGTCGCCCCAGTTTCAGATATTATTGAAATCAAATCTCCAGATACTTTTGTCAGGACTATTTATGCAGGTATGACAAACTTAAGTAGACCTCTACAAATTATTGTTCTGAATCGGATTTCTTTTTAAATTATATATTTTTGACCTTTTTTTTTATTGATTTAGCTTCATTTTGTGGTTTAGTTTTGAAGTGAAACATATCTTGGTACAGGAAACGCCCTCAGCACGGTGAAATGTAACGAGGCCGTCAAGGTCTTCACTGTCCGAGGGACGGCGTTCGAAGCAGCTTCAGCAGAGGGAGGAAGTGCTGCGTCAGAAGAAGGTGTTACAGATTCAGCCTTCTGTGTTTGAGTACAGCCTTAAAAGAAAACAAAGCAAGTTGTGTCGAAATCCTGTCTTGCTCGTACTGATTGTCGTCGTTCTGATTTGCAGTCGCTTCTACTCCTGCCGCTGGAGTTTCTGAGTGGCTCGAGCAAAATTTGACAAAGAGCGACCGTCCCGAGCTGACAAGTGCAAAGGTTGTGGTGTCAGGAGGTATGAACCCACCGCCTGTCTTTGACGCAAGATCTCAAAATGAATTCATCACTGTTAATAATGGGTAGCACAAAAAAAGAAAGTCTCCAAGCAGCTAATGTCGAGCTGTCATTTTTCCAGGAAGAGGCTTGAAGAGCGGCGAGAATTTCAAACTGCTTTACGACCTTGCTGACAAATTGAACGCTGCTGGTATGATGAGAAATATGAGGGTTCATTTATTATAGTTGTGCTGATTGATTAAAATGTAAATCTTCTGTTTTTTATTGCAGTTGGTGCATCCAGAGCTGCAGTGGATGCTGGGTTCGTCCCTAATGACATGCAAGTTGGACAGACTGGCAAGATCGTAGCACCCGTATGTTCAACCTGACATCAGCTGAAGATTTGTGGAAAACATTTGATCATAAAACGAAGGGAGCATTAGAAAATTGACTAAAGACATGAAGTTATGGTTAAAGACATGAAGACGCTTTCTTTAAAATTTGAGCAGATCTTATGCTCAGCTGCAGCATTAATGTTGTACACTTTACTGTGAGAATCATTTGCTATCTCTACGCAACAATTCAGTGAGATAGCGATGGCTGCTCCTTTTGAAAAGCTTAACTTCCTATTATGATTCAACCAGGATACCCCAGCTGTGATTATCCACACATTAGGCTCCTTTGAAATGTGCCTACTGGCACATTTAGCGGCCCTAAGTGATTTAGCTGATCCATTAGAGCAGAATGGAGTGGATGTCTGACCAGAGCCTCAGACGTATCGTTTTCATCATCATTTTTTTTTTTTTCAGTTTGCATTAGATCATTCATGGGTACTCTACTTCCTCTGAATCCTCAATTGGAACATTCACTGTATAGTTCAGGTCTTTGGCACTTTTTAGGAAAAATATGCAGAAAAGTGTCTGAATACATTTGTAGAATTTTACCTTTTAAATTCTGAGTATTCATTTCATTTTGGGGTCCAAAAGAAATCCCTGCAACATTTTTTTTTATATTAGGATGTTTAAGATTATATCATTTGAAATTCAAATTGTTCACTATTTTTCAGTATAGCACACACAGTTTAAGAGAATGACGAAATACAGTGCGAGTGTGAAATATTGGTCACCAAGTGTCCAGTGACCAATATTTGCCTTAGTGACCAATCTTTGTTGTCAGATGACACCAATATTTAGCTAAGCAAAGCAAGACATGCTCACTGCTAAGTACAGTTGAGAATATGTCATGCTGGGGGATCAAATCACAGTGATTAACATCACAGATTATTTGATACACTGGAATGTGTATAATTTTACTAAACTTATGACCAAATCAACACAAAGCCGTGGATTTGTGATGCTTCTCTCTGTATATGTCAGTTTTGTAAAATATAAGAGACCACCAAGTACTGTTTTTTTTTTTTTCTTTCTTTTTTTTTTTAAAGCAAAGTGTGGTTGAATAGCATTGATGGACATCATTATTTGTGCAACTGATGAGTTTGTTAAATGCTGCTGCATCGAATGCAATGATTTTATATCTTTTTTCACACATCTTTACCACCGGTGCCAATGACTTTATCTGCGGTAGTGAAAAACTTTGTTGCAGGTTTCATTAAATATTTGACCTGGGTTGTCTGTGCTGGTTTAGCTGTGTTTATTCATGACTAACCTCTATTCATGTTTCATGTCTTAGGAGTTGTACATTGCAGTTGGAATCTCTGGAGCAATCCAACACCTGGCTGGAATGAAAGACAGCAAGGTAAAGTTGGAGAACAAAGACAAACATTTTATTTTTATAAATCCATTTTTCTGCTTTCCTGTATCCAGCACTAGTGGTGATTTACACAAATTTCAGGCATTTCTAACATATTGTTTTCCCTTTTAGACTATTGTTGCCATCAACAAAGACCCTGAAGCTCCCATTTTCCAGGTGGCTGACTATGGCCTTGTGGCGGATCTTTTCAAGGTGAGGATCTATGAGCAAAACAAACTTGTATTAAGGTATGGCAAACTCAGCATTTTATTAGCTTTTAGTCCACAATAACAGTCAGAATATAACATTTGTTTCCTAACTTATAAATTTTGCAGGATGCCTTATTCCACCTAATGGAAATGTGCAACTGCTGAATTATTAAGCCCTTGAATTAATCTAAGGAGGGTTCTGGCTGGTGCGTGCTGCCATGAGGAGACCACATTAGCATCTCAGGAGATATCAAAACTGATCAATAGCCGGATAAGAGTTGGCCTCGGTTGGCGTTCTGAGCTTCGACTTGCCAGGCCTCTTATACGCTCAGTTGCTTTCTTGTGTCAAGTTGGTGCTTGGGGATATCGAGCCAGGCGCATTGGCATGACTAACACTGGAGTCCAGTGCCGTCTGTGAAAGGCTAGCAGGTTATATTTTCATGTGTGTCCTGTTGGTCATGTTTTATTTAGCCCTTCAGTAGTGGCTGAGCAGCCCAGGTGTCCTGACAAACTCTGTAGGAGTGATTAGGAATAAGCTGGTGGCAGCAGAGTTGTGACCTGCTGGGTGAGATCATCTTACATGTGATCACTCCTCAGATAACTGATTAAAATGGATGGGCTCTCTACTTTTTTCCTAAATGGACATTGATATCCTGCAGGAACTCGGGCAGTGACTGATGATTCTCCTCAGACGCTGCTCGAGTCAAATGTGGAGGCATGTGAATAAATTAGCATGCATATTCATCGCTTGAGTCTGTAGCATCATACAAAAGGATTCATACCTCTTAAGCTCCTCCGCATTTTGTGACATTGCAGCCACAAACTGCAGCATTATGTTGAGATTTCAGGCATTTAAGAGAAAATTAAGAGAAAGTAGTGCATTATTATGGGGGGTGAAAAGTTGATGAAAAGTAGTTTTATTTATTAGCTTTTTTTCTCCAACCTCTTTTCCACTGATACCACATAAATTAAATGCACTGCAATAATCTCCCCTCAGAAGTCACATACATACTAGATGGAGTTCATTATTTAGAATTTTAATCTCTTCTTCAAAGGCCTAAGAGGTTTATTGGAGAACATTGATGAACGTTATTGAAATAACGGCACTGATAATGACAGCAAAGTAATTTTATCTGTTTTTCTCTGAAGGCTGTTCCTGAGATGACAGAAGCTCTAAGCAAGTGAGGGGAATCGAACCAGCGTGAACCAGAGCAACCATAGAAAACAGTCAATGCCTTAACACGTTTTTAAAGCTGTATGTTGGTGTTCTACAAAATCCCATTCTTTTAATTCCAGTTTTAATGTAGACTGCAGATATCAGATGGTTAATGGTTAACCTCTGCTTGCATCTTTTTGTTTTCTGTAGTACATGTAAATTGTATTTAAAGTCTTGGAACAGTACTTTTGGATGTCTGAATTTTACATGTAAGAAAGAAAAGAAAATGTACAGTAAGTAAAGAGATGCTTTTGAAAAGCAGCGTATTAAACACATATCTCAGAACGTCTACAAATTTGCCATGTTTTGATTTTTATTAAGTTGCAGCATTGATAACCTTGATCAGAGAAACGTTTGGAAAGTTTCCAATGTAGCCACAAATCTTAAAGGTTCATGCTATCATATCTATTTTTTTTGCACTTTATTTGAACTCACATTTTTTGCTCTTTTGTGAGACAGTCATTCTCTTTTATGAATATTTACACAAAATTATGTAAAACAAAGGGGAAAAAAACCATTTATTTAAGCTTACATGAAACCTGGAGGGTTTTAATGTGGATTGGCAAAATCTTGAATAATCTTATTAAACTGGGACTGGACAGCTTCCAGTCATGGCACCTGGAGTAATTACAAATCATCTGACATTTTAAAAGTCCAAAGATAAAATCCCTTTAAGTCTGACTGTAGATAAACATGTAGAAAGTCAAAGAATAGAAGTTGAGATGATAATATTTTGCCCTGCAGGAGTCCATCAAGAAGGACTGTTAATAAATTTGGAGACGCTGACTTAGACATTGCTGCATGTTTCCCGGTGATGTAACGAGACAAGATTATTTGGAGAGCTCTAAAGTGTAAGAACAATAACGTTAAGCCCTCAGCACCATCGCCTTTCCCTCTACATTTTCTACAAAAAAAAAAACATGAAAAGAAAAGCAAACTTGTCTGCACAGGCAGTAATTTTTTTTTCTTTTCTTGGAATGCCTGACCTTGTTCACGCTGCTGGTTTGTGTTAGGAAAAGTAAGAAATTGTCAATTCCTGAAAAGTGTAGCCTGATGAATAATCTGTCTTTATTTTATCAGTGCCCCTTGATGTGAGTTCATGCTCTTTAGTCCCAGCAATATAAAGAGGATTGAAGGAAGAGTTCATGTGCCAGTGACTTGTCAGGGTAGTTGAGTTTTTTTTTGTTTTTTTTTTGCATTTGATCAGAGGAGCAAGCCTCGCTAGTTGGTCTGTGAAGTCCTACGCTTCTGACAGGCGGTTGACTGAAGTCTCCACCGATCCCATCATCCTGTATTTTTCCTCAAGCAGAGGCTCGTTACCCTGCAGGTGGATAACAGGCTTGTTGTGAAGCCCGATCCGGCTCTCTTGATTCCTCTTGTTATAAATGTTCAGTCTGCGCTCCAGCTCTGGGCTGGTTTTGGTGGAGCCGGTCGGACTGGGCGGTTTTAGATTTACTGGGTCCAAGCCCTTCTGAGTGAGACAGGAGTCCTCAGAAAGTGAGTAGAGCAGCTCCTGCACCACGGCACTGGGATTCCCTCGCGGCTGGGGGCCCAGGGCCAGCGGGCTGCTGTACGGTGGCGGGTAGCAGCGCTGGTCACTGTAGTCCGTGGAGGTGGAGGCCTCGCGCACCGTGGAGCTGCAGTCCATGCTGGAGCCCAGCGTGTGGCTGCTGATGCTGTGCTGACGGGCGCTGAAGCTGCTGCGGGACACGGCCGTGGTGGACGCCTCGCTCACAGAGCTGCTGGTGCGCTGCAGTCGGCTGGACAGCGCCGCGTCGGCGCTAACTAAGGTAGAGGGAAGCTGGCTGGGGTTGTTGGGCAGATGGACATCTATCGCTGCTGTGGTGATGACACGGGCTGGGTCTGGGATCCCCATATCTGCAAAAAATAAAAAATTAATAAAACAACTTTGGAATAAAGTAATCTCGCAGATAGTTCCTACAAAAACATTTGTATACCTTTGAAATTTGTCATCTTTTGTCACATTACACCAACAAACTTCAATGTTTTTGAAGTTTATACGACTGACAAAACTAAATAAGGGCATAAGTGTGAAGTGAAAGAACCAGAAAAAATATCAAAAATCTTCACAATTAAAAAGACTGAGACTTGTGTACTTTTATATTCACCCCCCTTTACTTTGATGCCATTAAATAAAATGCTGTGGAAACTGTTGCCTTTAAAAGTAACCTAATTAGTAAAATAGGGTCTCTAAACCCAAACTAGAGAGAAAGTTTAGGGTCATCATCTATTCACAGTAGATTTATGTCTGTGAATAGAAGCTTTCTGTCTCATTTTCCTAAAATGGTTGGACAAAAATTTGAGCTATTTTCCTGTTTAATAGTTATGGACTGCTTGTTGTTGGGGTATCCATTGAAAGCCCAGTTTTGTGTATTAGCATTTGCAATGTGACAAAATGTGAAAAACTTCAAATAGAACAAATAGCTTACAATACCACGGTTTTGGTTTGCTGATACTCACCGCTGCTTGGCTCGCTGTAGTACTGGCTGATGTAGTTATTCATGTCATCCTGACCATGATGATCTGAAAATAGAAAAAAAGAGCTCATGTCAGTGTAAATGTAGTGTACACTGCAGTAGTTATAAATTAACGGTAAAACACAAAATCAGAAGAAAATGATTTTAGGAATCATTTTCTTCTTTCTTCAGTGTAAGAAAGAAGAAAATGATTCCTAAAATCCTCATTTATGATAATACAACCTCTGAGGATCATTAAAATAGAGATGTGGTAACAAATAAGTTGTAAATAATAAATAAAATGCATAAATGAAATTGTCTCTCTTGGTAATTTAACTGGTCAACACAATTGCTGGATTTTCAATATTAATGTGATCTGTATCTTTCTGTGTAATAACTTGTTAATATGTACTGTTCAACTTTTTACAGGTGAGCCCAAGAAATATTTGCTGACTGATGTTTTTTTGTTTTGCTTTAATATGTTAAGCAAATAAAATTAAACCAAATTCAAAACAACTAAACTGTCAAAAGCAAACTCTGTATTTCATTGCAATGAATGGGTCACTATGCTGTTGTTTAATAAAGGGACATACATACTGAAATGACATTGAAGTTTTTAAGCTTAATTTAAAGCTTAATTTCTGTTGCATATACATTTAAATGTAAAACATATGAGATCACATTAAATTCTTCAACAAAAGCAGTAAGTAAATGACATAAATTTCTAGACATTTCTAATAAAAAAAAAAAGATCAGTTCAGATAAATTTGTGACACATTTGTATTTTACAAATATGCATTTTTGTACATTTCTCTCGGTATAACTGATAATATGCCAGACTCTGCAGTATATTGATTTATGCTTAGGATTTTATTTTTATGAGTCTGTCCTCATTGTTCAGTCCAAACAGCGACAGACACCATTCCCCAAATGATCAATACCACTTGAGTGTGAGACTTTCGAGCCCAACTGAAATGCCGTCCAACTTCAAACATGCCATCTGTTTCACGCTGTGATTTATTACGCCGATAAAGAAAATGCTTCGGTGTTGTGAGCCCCTGACATCACCTGTACAGACAGTGCTCTGTGTCCTCTGAGTTATGAGCAGTCTCTGTGAGAGAGGTTTATAGACCAGGCTCTGGCTCACTATGTGATGTATAGTGCAGATGTGGCACCAGAATTTTGATGAGGAAGGTGAGAAGATTTATTCTGAGGACACCAACGCCCTTACACCGTTTGATGAATGTTTATTCTGTGATAAAGGATAAAGGAAGTCGTGCTACATTTTCTGCAAATTCTTGTCTTCATTTGCTAATTTTGTTGCCTTCTGCGGGCCAAATTGCCAAGTATTCTTTTTCAAGTCAACTAGACAAATTGTTCTGTTACATTATATGTTGGACAATATGCAGAGGCGGTACTAATATAAGTTCTGTGCGTTTATGTCGGCAGACATAAAAGATCATGGCATCTTAACAAGCTTTTAACATTACTCAAATCTGACCTGAAGTGTACAAAAAACACACAATAGATTCCACAATGCTGTTTTATATCAAATGAAAATGAAGCACAAACAGAAAGGCTGTGGGTGGAAAAATAAGAACACCCTCTAAGCTTCTGTAGGATTTAGGAGTAGCAGTGGCAGCCTAATGCTGGTGTTTAAACTACTAATTAACAGATGATTAGCAGTGTGACCACACCGATGAGAGCAGGAGTTTGGGCAGTTTGCTGATATCACAAAGGAAACATATCAGCAACGACTTTATGACAAGTGTTGCTGATAATTCAACAAACTGAACATTAGAAACATTTAACAGAGTGGTGAATCTTTTAAGGAGTTGCTATCCTTGAAAATTCTGAACATGCACTTCTGAGAAACTGTAAAAAAAAAGAAGAAAAAAGATTATTTTCAGATTCCAGAGTTTCAGAGTTAGCATGTTAAATATTACAATTCATTACAGTACGATTAGATAAAGAAACCAGAAGTATCTGCTATGAAGGGTCACTGCTAAAGGGGTCTCAACAACACTTTGAATCATAGTGTCTCCTCAGTTTTTTCAAAGCAACTTTTCAATAATGACAGTTTTGAATGTGCTGTGCTTTTCTTTGGACAACTGAGATTAGTTTTAAATAATTCCGGAAATAGATAAGGCCAGATCATGATCACTGTGTCCTGATATATAAAACACAGAGGAATCTTTTTCTTGTCAGAATCAGAAAGAAGGCCTGGAGGGAAAACGTCGTCTAAAAGACCTCTAGAAAGCCCAAGAGAGCTATTGTTCATGTCAATTTTAAAAGATTTAAAAGCTCCAATGGGTTTGGAAGAAATGTTTGCAGAAACAAGTGGTTTCTGCAAATGAACTAAGTTAGGGCGAACTAGCTTAGTTCTTTTTTGTTTTATGGCTTTTAATTGCTAACATGGTTTATATGCCTGTCTATCTTTATAAGGACACACTGCATTTACTGTCACAGATTGTTTCACAAAATCTTCCCCACATTTTTTGTTTTTTTCCATTTTGTCTCAGCAGACAGTTTTAAAGGCTCTGATTTATTTAAGAAAAAAAGAATTGCAAACAAATAATAAAGAAGGGACTCCTTCTAATGTTTCAAATAGGTTATTTGCAACCCTTTTTGTGGTAGTACATATTTTTTGCTGCTTGTTTACTGTCCACCCCAAACTTTACAATAAAACCTTCAGCTCCTTTCAAGATATTAAATTTCTCCACCATTTATTGGTGAATGACCATCTTTCCTCCTCCTTTTAGTTCTCAGTGATAAACCACAGCAGGATGTTTTGGGTGGGTTACCTGTTGCCCCCCGAGGCTCCCTAACTTTGGCTGGTCTGTGATGGTCAGAGGCCCCCACTGCTAACCCGTCCACCTCCTGGAAGCTGCTGCTCTGTTTCCCCCACATATGGTGGATCTGCATGGCAGCTTCGCGCTCTGCTACAAGGTCCAGATCCTGCTGGGCGAGGTGGGCCCTCAGCTGTCTGATTTCAAACTGGAAGGAAGAAAATCGAAGGAAAAAGAAAACGTATGAGAAATTTTATTTTTTATAAGGGATGTTTTTCAACCCAAAGAATTTGTTTACAGTGCTATGAGAGAGTTCAGCAGTGGAAAAAAACTGAAGATGGCTGTCTTGTCTGTTGGTTCATTATTAGCATTTTATTCTTTGTTTCTTTGTTAATAAACCTTTCAGAGCTTTCAAACGCCAGATTAACATCTTCACTTGAAATTCTTTCAAAAATGATATTATCTCCACTTTTGAACGCGTTCAAAACACATCCTTGTACAGGCCTTCATTTTTTTTCTCTCGGTTCGTTCGTTTATATAGATGTTTTTCATTACACTACTTTTTCTATTTGGATTTGTTGGCTTTGTCTTCTACCAAAACATGCTTGATTTGTCTGAAACATTTAAGAGTGTCAAAAAAAAAAAAAAGAAATCTGCATGGAAGTAAATACTTTTTAAACAGAAGGTTATATTACTTGCAGACTTACCAAAAGTGAAAAAATAAAAATTTATAATTAATTGTAAAATATAGAGCACCTTCAAACTGATGTCACAACCATAGTGTAATTTTTTTCTTGTTTATTTTTGATTCATACATTTTGCCCGGCGGTGGAATAGTTTCTCTCGTGTGGCATTTTGCTGCCCTCTGCTGGTTTCACGCTGCTACAAAACAACATAAGAGAGGAACTAAGTGAGAACTTACAGCTTGTTCTTGGCAGATCTGGGTTAGACGATCAAGCTGCTCCTCCCGCACTGCTTTAGCCTTCTCGTACTGCTGGATCTCCAGCTCCATTTCCACCTTCACTTGCAGAACATATGCTGGAAAACAAAACAGACTGATCTAAATTTTTCAATTTAATCTGTGTAATGTTTAGTTAGAGGGAAACTTTCCAGAGAAAAGTACCAGACGGAATTAAAGCAATTCTGAAGTTGTAATACATAAAGTCTTACTAATTCACATGTCTACATTATGTCTGCATCTGACGGTTTATAGTACCAGTAATGCTTTCAGCCTTGTGTTGGGTTGGAGTTATATTTATGGACGTACTGTAAATGTTGGTGGAGACAAAACAGACACAGCCAGTATAAAGCACAGGAAAACTACCTCTAAGATATTGTCATAAGTTTCTAAACATGTTCAAAAGTGGAGATAATATAATTTTTGAAAGAATTTCAAGTGAAGACATTAACCTTGCGTTTGAAAGCTCTATAAGGTTTATTAACAAAGAAACAGAGAATAAGATGCTAATATTGAGCCAAAAGACAAGACAGCCACCTTCAGTTTTTTAACCTGCTTAATGCACCATAAGTCATGGGACAGATTGTTTTACATTTGAGAAAATGTTTTGACCGTAATGTTGCGGATATACATCTGAGTGATTAATGCTGTGGCTGAGATTAATAAACAAACTTTATGTAACCAATTATGTCTGTTTTTCTGCTGCATGTCTTGAGAACATTTAACTTTATAGGTAACCTTAATATTACATGTGAAAAACAAATATTACACAAAATTAATAATAAAGTCAATAGTAGAATTTTTTTTTTCTCATTGGCTTTGCACCCAAGCCTGAAATGAGCCTGGTGTTTATGTATCGTCTTATATTTGATAAGTTTAACTTTCACAACTTGTAGAATTTTCTGGACTTTTGCCCTGATATATGTCTATACTGAGGGCTTCATTTTGTTTATTTTCCTCATGCACTTTTTGTGTCATGCAATGAATACTTTTGATTTTGGGAGTAAAAGTAGTGACTTAAAATAGCTTTAAAATGTTAATAGATTAATTTAAAATAATCGCAATGAATAAGTTTTAAGTGGTAACCATAATCCCCGGGCCACCAGGTGGCCCCCTCACGCTGCTGAACTCCTCCTGGCAAACACTTGAGCTGATGTTGATTATAACATAATTTAAAATTTGCTCCTACAGCCTCTGAATGGTGAATTTAGTATAGTCCAAAATTTGTTTACATTTTCAATTATAAATGTTTTTTATTATTAAAGTCACTATAAATAAATTATGCTCAGGGCGCCATACAATATTTATTTGAATTCATCTTGCATTTCACTGAACAGCCACACGAGGGAGCAACATGTTTAGTTCTGTATGACCAATGATCTTTTGATAAATGGCACCTTGCCCTTTTGATAATTGGCACCTTGCCCAATGTAAGGAAAAACTAAAACAAACAAATACATCTCAAGACTCAACACAGCGAGTGCAGTGCATTATCTGTCTGTGTGAAGAGAGGGTGGAGGAGACGTCGACCCCTTCTGGCTCACCATCAATGATTTTCTTAACCCTCCAGATGCGCAGTGAGATAATGAGGCCGATGGCGTCCCAGGGGCTGCTGGGGCCATTGGCCACTGTGGAGGCCACCATGGGGGCCAAAGAGAGCACGATGACAGCTCCATCAAACACCTACAACAACAAAAAAACAAACCCTTGAGTTATAACACTTGCAGAAAAAGAAACCATCAATTTACTTCTCATGGGACACATGAGAGCTCACCTCTACTTTGTTCTCAATGTAATCCCATATCCCCAGCACCACAATCCTGAACACCGTCTGAGAGCAACGAGACAGAAAAAAAATGGAAACATGTGGAGTAACTGTAGATATTAAACCCCACACTAAACACAATTTAATTAATGCATTGTCTTAATTTCTCCAATTTACCGGACCTAGTTTCATGTAATACAAGCCAAAGCTATGGTATTTTATGTCTACTGCAGTTTTGCCCCTTGCATTTCACTGTACAGTGAAATGCAAGGGACATTTTACTGTCCATTTCACTGAACAGTGAAATGCAAGGAACCTTAAAAGCCCTTTTAAAAGCTCATGCTTTTCTCTTTGTGCCAAAATCACAAGAATGTCTTGACTGTTTATGTAACATGTGTCAGTGCTTTTATAACCTTAACTTGAGCCATACAGATATAAAATAACTGTTTAAATAGTCTCACTATCTGTCTGCTATTGTCCGCATACCTCAGTGTGTCTGTTCTTCTTGAGCCCATACTCCTGTCATCATGCTGCCTTGTCTGCTCACTAACCATGGGATTTTGGCTGCAGATACATATATACACTACCTTGCATACCCCTTGAACTTTTTGAAGTTTGTCATGTTACAATTACAAACTTTAAAGAGATGCGTTGGAATTTTATCAGACAGATCAACACAAGGTGATGGATATTTGTGAAGTGAAAGGAAAAGAGTGTTGTAGTTTTAAGTTTATGTTTTTGAAAATTAAGATCTGGCAATCATTGCATACTTTGCATACTCCTCATTTAGGACTAATCTGAAATCTGGTAACTCTAAGGAACTGCATAGAATCTTTCAATTAGTCCTAAATATCTGGTTTTTGTAGAAGAGCAGCAGCAAGAAAGCCGATTCAAAAAAGTCCCATTTTATTAATTATACAAGCACATTATAGATATTTTCAGCAAAGTTGTGTATGTTTTAAAAAAAAATATTGTTATTATTATTCTGACTGAAACCAGTGTGGAGTAAATGGATATATTATTGGAACCTACTAATCCAAATTTCTGAGCTCGTTTAACTAAAAAGTATAAGATAACGCTAGTAAGGAAATGAGAAGATCATGCTTCTTCTCATTTCTTTGCTTTGTTTTAGGCCTTTTATCGAGGTTGTGTGTGAACTTTACATAAGGCATGTCTTTACATAATTTTTTTTTTACCATATATGGAAAATAGAGAAAAGAGCAGCTTCATTCTGATAGAAGGCACTTAACCTGTATCCTCCCCTACATCTCTTCCCATAAGCTCTGAGGCATTAAGTTTGCTTGAGTGTGTTGCAACGTGTATGGGGGAAGTGAAAGCTCACTAACGCCCATGTGCTGATGTTGACACAAATGCAAAAATATGCAAGAAAAGCTTTTCAAGTACCAATTTTTCCAGCACCTTTATTCTGTGTAGTTTTTGTGTTTGTGTTGTCTGTGTTTATCTAACTAGCATTTTTGTTTTCACAATGCAAAACATTTGGATATCTGTAGGTGACACTATTTTAATATCACCATTTCACAGTAAAAGCAATGTATTTAGTTTCAGTAAAAGAAATGTAACAGAGATTTTTGATTTCTCGCTTCTTTCAGTGAATGTGCTCTGCAGAATATGGTGTAAATCACACAAATAAAACTGACAATAAGCATCTTAAAGGTAAAAATAACAGTGACAATAGTAACTTAAACCAATCCAGACAAGTGTTTGTTACATACTTTATAAATGAAGAGAGTTAACATGCAGATATGGAGCCTTATAGCAGAAGCTAAAGCTTTGAAAGTCAAGTGTAAGAAATGAAAATGATCATCAATGAAGAACATCTGAGGTGTTGGAAGAGAGTGGCACAGGAAGCTTAATCTGCACTTTAAACTGTCTTTGCTGTGGATCAATCAAATAACCTGAGATGGATCGTGCAACAGCAGAGACACGAGTGCTTTGGAAATTCAGTCTTCTTTATGTGAATTTTTATCGGATCAGAGAACCAAAATGTGTTTGTGCAGTGAATAAAGGTACAAGAAATACTGGACATTTCAAAGCTGTTCCAGTATTGTGTTGAGAACCTGCTGGTGCATTTCATTGGAACAACATACTGCACAGCGCAGCATTAATCGTCAGGTCGCTGCATTGGCTGAAAGTGAGATTACTATTGTGTTGAGCAGGCGAGGACTCACCTCAGTGAAGAACACAGAGAGTATAGCCAGGCTGATCCAGTGGATGATGCTGGCAAACTGGGATGCATTATTAACTGAGGGCATAAAACACAGTAACCTATTATTTTAAAAGACAGAGGGGGACATGAGCTAAACATAGGTGATACATTTCACTGCATCAAACATCAAGAGAAAATACCAGCGCATCCACTAGTATGCATCTCCAGATTGAAGCCTAAAGCAGCATCATACATATTCATTCACCACATACTGTACATGCACGTGTCTGCATCTTCCATTCTATTCATCAGGCTACTTGCGGATGGCATCAAACTGCGCTCGGCTATCAGCAGAGACATTTGTCTTCACGCGCCACGTCTCCCTCCATCTGTCTTTGTTTGCTGTGTTCAGTGATCTGTCCTATCAGCCTATTCATCTCCCTCCAAGTCCTTCCCACAATCCCACAAGTAGCAGACTCTGCATTGCTTGATTTCTTGGTCTATCTTCCTTCTCACATTTGTCTCTGTTGGTAATGGGAACACATTTTGGAAATCGCCAGAGGAAAATGGTCTGTCAGCATGTGAGCCCTGCGGACATAAAGCAGGGAATTCACTCAGATCTTTACCTCAAGGAATGTGAGTGAGTCTTAAAATACAATAAAATTTTGGATGTAGGAGGTTAGGATTTTTTATTTTTTTTATTTTTTTATTTTTTGTAGATATTAGAGTTGTTCATAAATTCAAGATGTACTTGGTTTCCTTCTTAGACAGTGATTTTGTTTCACTGTAACTTAATTGTTTATATGTTTATAGTATTGGTGGCTGGAGATGAAATTTATAGAGACTTAACACAGTATAAAAAACAAACTTGCTGTTTTTGCATATCAAATACTTATAGCAATGTCATCATTGAAAGTACGCTGGAGTACAGATGATCAATTCTATATTTAGAACATGTCTGACATTAAATTTAGGTTAATAAGAAAAATGCTCCAAGTTAATCATATAATTTTTAAGATTACAATATACTGCAGAATTTCAGTTACTCTTACAGTAGTACTGACAAAGAGTTGAGTTGAAGAAAGTTTATGCTCTTTTCAGTTTAATATTTGCAAACATCAACATTATCACAAAGTATATTTGAATAAAATTACCTTCTGTGCTTTATTTTAATCTTAATGTAGCATTCTTGCATCTTAACCTTTATGCTAATGATGGAGTAATGAACCTGCCCCTTTGTCTTATGTATTAGATCTATGCTTTGACCCAGTGCCTTTGAATAACAATCAGTAAACAGTTATGCTGAGCAGACCACTTTCCTGTCTCTCCAAGGGCGTGTTGCATCCAGTCTAGCCTGTTAATAATGAACAGAACACACCAACTTCATCAATATTACATCCTCAAAACCACACTTGCCATCCCGCCAACGTCATCACGGCCATGTTATCTTGGTAAGCATCACTCACACTGCAATAGCTTGATGTCTATGAGCAACTCCACTGTCAGCAGCAGCACCACCAGGATGACACAGGCCACCAGGAAACAGTTGAAACCTGCTGACAGCAGACAGACCTGCCACAGTGCCGCCCGGCGTCCACAGCAAGGCTTCAGCCAGTTAGACCTGAGGGAGAGGAAGATGTGGAAGAGATTAATAATATTTTAACAGCATCAAAGAGTAACATCTATGACAAGGCTGAATGTCAAACACAAGACATGCAAAGAGACAAGATGTGTGTTGGAAAGGTGCATAACCATGTTCCAAATGATTATGCAAGTGATAATTTCTCAGATTTTCTTAAATGGTCAATGCAAATGATGGTCAGTATAATTTTCAAGTCATGAACTATTACAGTATAAACCAAATTTTACTGAACAAAGCTCCCCATGAGAAGAGTATTTTTTTTTTCAAAAATAAAAAACTCAAAATGGACTGTTCCAAATTATTATGCACAGCTAATTTTCTAAACATTTTATGGATTATAAAGAACTGCAAACAGTCATTCTTTGAATGTGCAGCAATAAGTGGTCACATGTACTAAAATCAAAAACTATTTCAATCGAAAACATCTTAACAGATCGAGTTACATGTTAACATAGGACCCCATCTTTGATATCACCTGCACAATTCTTGCATCCATTGAACTTGTGAGTTTGTGGATAGTTTCTGTTTGAATTTATTTGCAGGATGTCAGAAAACCTTCCCAGAGATGCTGTTTTGATATGAACTGTTTTCCACCCTCAAATCTTCTGCTTGAGGAAACTCCAAAGGTTCTCAATAGGGTTGAGGTCAGAGGAGGATAGTGACCACACCATGAGTTTCTCCCCTTTTATGTCCATAGCAGCCAATGACACAGTGGTATTCCTTGCAGCATGAGATGGTGCATTGTCATGTATGAAGATGATTTTGTTACCGAAGGTATGGCTCTTCTTTTGAACCATGAAAGAAAGTGATCTGTCAGAAAGTCAATTTACTTTGCTGAGGTCATTTTCGCACCTTCAGAGACTCTGAAGGGGCCGACCAGATCTCTCCCCATGATTTCGGCCCAAAAAATGACTCCACCGCCTCCTTGCTGACGTCACAGCCGTGTTGGGATGTGGTGGCCATCCACCACCAATCCACTACTGTGTCCATCTGGACCATCCAGGGTTGCACAGCAGTCAACAGTGAACACGTCTGTTGGAAATTAATCTTCATGTACGGCTGGGCCCACTGCAACCGTTTCTGCTTGTGAGTACTGGATAGGGGTGGCCGAATACTAGGTTTGTGCACCGCAAGCCTCTGGAGGATCTTCCACCTTGAGGTTCCAGAGGCACCAGCAGCTTCAAATAACTGTTTGCTGTCTTTCAAGGACATTTTAACAGCTTCTCTCTTAATCCGATGAATTTGTCTAACAATTCATAGTTATTATGCCTGCATCTGTACAAACCCATCTTTGCTCTGAATCAGCCACAAATCTCTTCACGGTACAATAATGCTTCAGTTTTTGTTAAATATCTAATGTTTTCATACCTTGTCATATGGCACTACACTATCTGATGATTTGCGTCAGCAGAGAGAACCTTTCTCTTTCCCATATTGCTTGAAACCTGTGGCCTGCTTAATAATGTGGAACATCCTTCTTAAGTAGATTTCCTTTAATTGAGCTCACCAGACAGTGAATCAACCCAGCACTGAAATTAATTATAGTGATTCAAAAAGCCCTGACACACAATATCATCTTTACATTTAAAGCACAACAAAAAAATTTGCGTAATAATTTGAATCATTGTGTATGTGTATTTTTCACCCTCAGTTGATATAATTTCTGACAAAGTGTGTTTTTTGATTTAAATATACATTTTTAAAAAGATTTATATTTGATAAAGTAGTGTTATGACAAGGCTCCTTTGTCAGATTTAAATGGAAAGGTGTGTTTGCAAGTCTTTTTTACTCAGTTTGCTTTCAGAAGGTAAATTCTCTCAAAAAATAGTCACTATCATTTGTAACCTAAAAGCAATGTCTGTCTGAGGGTAAATGGAGTAAAAAAATAAAAAATAAAAAAGTTCTTCTTTTCTGCATTAGCTTCGGTTGAAAGAGGCAAAGAAGCGAACAACCAGTTGAAACCAGAAATGAAGGATGAAGGAGTAGAAAGCGATGAAAATGGCATTAAAGAGGAAAAAGCACGGTTTTGCACACAAGAAAAAGAAGGTATTAAAAACAAACATAAATCTATCATAAAAAAGAAAGAAAAAAAGTCACAGAATTTGTTAAAAATAATTTTTAGTTTATGCTGAAACTCAACCAGTATAAACTGGTTCAGTCTCTTGTGTAAAATAAAATATTTCAAAGCAAACAATCCTTTTTGGATCTTTCCGTAATTATGGAGCTTTAAGGTAAAAAAAAAAAAGTCAGGCAGTATGATGAATCCTGTTTATTAATTTGTGAAAGCTGAAGGCATTGATTCTTCCAAGTTATAAATGTAGAGCATTATTTTTTTTTTTTTAACAGCCACAATCAAAGCTTTATGATCTGGACTTTTCCAAATGTTTGAAGGGACAGTAAACTTATTGTATGTAAACTTTTGACTTGGAAGGAAGTCTGTCCATTCATCCATCCATCCATCCGTTCATGTCTGTCTGTCGGAACAGTTAATAGAAAACTTACTCCGATCAGCTTTACAATCTTAAAAGAAATATGTTTTCTTTAAGTAGAGAAGAAGGAAAGGATACATGTACTTTATGACTGGAGTCATTTTGCTATTAACAGATCTAAACAGTCTATTGATCCTAAAACAAGGTCATCAGAGCAGCTGGAGTTTGGCCATGCCGTTGGTCTGTGCCAAGAAATCAAGCGATGCACTCAGCCCTCCATTGCAACCTTCTCCAGCTGCCAGTCCCTGCAAATTAGAGCCCAACAACAGGGGGGACAAAGAGGCAGTGAAGGGTAATGGTTTTTTCCCGTGTGCAAACGTACTCTAAGGGAGAAATGTCAAACCACATAGGCTAAAGAAAATATTTATTCATTAAGATATTTCATGCAGTAACAGAACATTTTGTGGGAAAACTGTTAAAAGATAAAATGAGCAGCAAAGGAAACCCAGGCTGCGATCTGAAAAGCACAATTTAACTCATGCTGTGTGAAATCATAATTCATTCAGACCTGTCCCAAAAGGCTGGCAGAAAAGGTATTAATTTAATAAACCTGTAAAGAAAAACCCTGACTGAAATCAGTGTAAATGACATTGATGAATTACTCCAAGCTCAGAAACATAATTTTAGGCAAATCTCTTTAAACCTTGAACACCCAGGACCTGAAGTATTTATGAAGAAGAGGGATTGCTTTAGCAGTGGAGGAAGGCAAAACAAACAAACAAACAAAAAAAAAAAATCACCAGTTCAGGGTCAAAGCAGGGTCATTTTATACAAGCGACCCCTCACAGACTGTTCACGCACAAATGCAAAGAACACAGATACACGCTCTGTGTGCAGATAAATGAAATCTGCAGGGCAGCGCGCACCGTGCGCGGTTCATGAATCCATCAGCTGAGCAGCTTATGCAGAGAAAACGCACTGAGGGATGATCAAAGCACGGCGAGCAGCTGCAGAGTGAGGGGATTAGATCATGAGACTTATCAATAGTAACCTGTGATGGAAGTGAAGGCTTGCTGTAAATGATGCTGGCTGCAGAAAAGCTGCTCCAGCTGCACAAAATGGACAAAGAGGCAAAGCAGGACAACTGGCACAGGCAGAGTGGATCTCGCTGCTCTGTTGGAGCCCCGTCTGCACAGACCTGACAGAGTTTTGGCTCTTTTACCAGCTGAGTTACATTATCCTATCACGTGGAGTGTCTCACTGCATTGTCTATAGCAATTAAGGCACGACAAAATACAAGTTAAACCTGTGAAGCAGCGGGCATGCTGTAGTGGAGGGCTTGAGTCCTCGACACGGCCGTCGTGGGTTCGATTCCCGGACCTGACGATACTTGCTGCATGACTTCCCTCTCTCCCTGCTCCTTTCCTGTCAGCCTATTTTCATGTAAGGGACACTAGAGCCCACAAAAGAGGGGTGGAAAAAACCCTGTGAAGCAGTGACAGGTTAAACTGAAATTGCCTCATTGGTTTAATCCTGAATTAAGTGTGATTAATTCAATTCAAATTCTAAAATACTTCATTGATCCCAAAGAAAAATCAAACATTTTTGTAATTCATATTGTCCAAGACTTTCAAAGAGTTGTTCTAGATGCTGGACAAGAACATCAACATCATTCAACATCATTCCCACAGTCAAACATGGTGGTGGCAGTGTGATGCTCTGGATCTGCTTTGCTGACCTGCTGATTCAGGCAACCGTAAACTCTGCTTTCAAACAGGAAATCCTGAAGGAGAATATCTACTAGCGAGTGACCCTGAGTCTTCCTGCAGGTAATATGAAGGACACAACTAAGTCCAGTTCTGAATGGCTCAAAATAAACATAAAAATGTTTTGTAATAAATAAGTCAAACTCTGGGCTTAAATTTGTTTGAGATCCTGTGGTTTGAAGGAAAGGGAGTTTGAAGGGAGTTCAAAAGTGCTTCTGCCAAAGGTAACAGTTTTTAGATTTACTAAGTGACTGTTTTGTCAGAGAGGATTTGTTTGGTTTGAATAACTAGACCTCCTCAATACCTCAACTCACCATTAAAAGCTGCTTTTCATATTTGCTAATATGACTTCTGTATCAAAATCTGTGAGACAATGCAACATATGAAAGTATGAGTACTAAATAACTAAAAGATAAATTCTCCTTTTCCACTGAATCATACTTTAAACCTGATTAGTCTCAGAGCCTATGCTCTAATTCAGGTGCTTTACATTTTTCTTAAATAAACAAACATCAGGATAGTCTTCAATAGAACAACTTTAGCCAAATACATTTAAAAAAAAGATCCTTCGTGAATCAAGTTTTCTGTCTCCTTTCAGTCCCCCCTGAATAACTATGAATCCCTGTGGTTCCTTGAGTATAAACTTCAACCAATTCGCACCAATCTGCTGAACTCAGCAGGCTCAGGCAGAGGAAAATGGGCCACAACTGTGAGCCTGCAGGCTGCTGAACAGCACAGGTTGAAATAGTTTGTCTCTTTCAGACTGCTCAAGTAGTCCATTTCCATACCTTACTTTTAATTTTAAGGAGATATTTT
This sequence comes from Poeciliopsis infans, assembly GCA_903067105.1. Taxonomy (NCBI): domain Eukaryota; kingdom Metazoa; phylum Chordata; class Actinopteri; order Cyprinodontiformes; family Poeciliidae; genus Poeciliopsis; species Poeciliopsis infans. The sequence continues at coordinate 2,027 of CAEGAA010002958.1, read as the reverse complement.
AAGTATCTCACCATCTGTCTTCATATGAACACTCTTCCCTTTTTTTTTTTTAAAGAAATGGACTAGTGATTTGGGGCCAAACTGTTAAGCAATCTATATCCTGTTAAGCTTCATATTTCCTTTTCTGTGTGACCAGAGCTGAAAAAATGTCTTCTACCACAGCCAAGATAAGCAAATACACCCAGAAGGAATTCCAGCTGATGATAAAGTGTGATGAATAAACTTATTAAAGTAATCAATTGAAGGGTTTGGAGATTGTCTTTCTTGCTACTATAAATCTATAGCTTCATGTTCAGGGGGAAATAAAAGTCATTATCCCAGCAAAAAGAAGTGACTGGATGAATACAGTAGCCAAAAGAACAAGTTTGGGATCCAGCATGGCGTCCGTCGTCCCTCTAATCCATTGTTCAGCACAATAGCAGCACTCCAGTGGTTTTTAATTACAACATGGAGTGATTGCTTAAATTTCCCATCTTAGAACAGAGGACAACCTAAAACAGGAAAGTCTGTGCCTGACTTTACGAGAGAAATGAGCTACAGATACTAAACGGAGACAAACAGGAGTTACACGCACAGACTAGCAGACAAGTCGGTGCTGATATATGCTTTTTTTCCCCACTAGGACTTTGCTCTCGTCCTGAGAGAAACACATAGTTTGCATATTTGTGAATATTAAAAAACCCATCAAAGCTGACAGTGAAATGTCATCTGTTGTATCCAACAGGCCAAGCAGGTGTGACAGTTTGATGAAGGAGCCTTGCAGCTGTTTGAAAAAGGGTTTTTTTCGACATTCATCAGACACAACAGATACAGTAAGGATATGGTTCCAATAGCTTCAGATTCTGTTGCCAGATTCTGGCAAGATTATCCATTATAAAAAGAAAACATGTCAGTTTGAATCTTTTTCAGGCCTATGATAACACTGAAGAGGATGATCATCTAAGCTATTCTTCGGTTTCCCTGTCCCTTCTTTCTTTACAGAAACAGTTTGTGTCAAATGCCAACATGTGTACGGCAGTTATTTTTGTTACCGAGGACTGCTGAAAAGTTAGTAAAATGTCCAAATAACACAACTGAGAAATTTAATTCCTATCATTCATAATTATATAAATATTAGACAAGCTATTTTTCGAACTTAGGTTATCATTGAGTTATTAATGTTGGAAAATAGGAAAGATCTATCAATTTCATCACAAAGGCTGATGAAAAATTCAATAAAAAGAGATGAGACCAAAAGGATAACACAGTGGCGAGTTTAGAAAAAAGAAACAGTTTTGTGAAATTCCTACAAAGACAACACGAAGCTGCCTCAGTTGTACACTGAGTCAACAACTTGGGTTGCCCATGTCCCGTAGCAATGTCTGCTTACATAAATAATTCCTGCATTATGCAGAGAGTGACAAAAGCTCTCTCGGTGATAAAGATGTGCTCCTTGTACTGCTGGCCCACTTCACACTTATGAACCCTGCTCCACAAGATTACACATACTTTTCAATCCATCAGCCATCAACTTTAAAAATCACACAATTTTCAAGTTGCAATCACATTGTTTCTTATCATGCCCCATATGCTGGAGCATCAGGAAACTCTTCTAACGTTGGGAAATGAGGCACATTTCGTAAAACGTCAAAACTTGTCATGTGTCACTTATGATTACATGTTTTGTATAGTGCCTATAAAAAATTAACAGTGTTCTGGTGTGCCAAGACAGGTTCCTTGCTTTTGCTGCAAGTTCACTTCCTCGTTATGTTTTTTTTTTTTTTTTTTGCAGTTCAAAGATCTTTAGACTCTATGAGTGCCACCAAGTGGCGAAACAATCATTAACATAATAAATCAGAAAGAAAGTCGCTCAAATCATCCAAAGGAAAATAATTCCTCATAATTATAGACAGATGGTTTGCCTTTCATTGCACTAGATTAAGATTAGATGAGAGTATTAATCTGGGTGTTTAGAAAATTCAAATCAGCCATTATATATATATATATATATATATATATATATATATATATATATATATATAGATACT